>PVIW01004645.1:0-25178 GCA_004026585.1 Noctilio leporinus | reverse complement strand
AGAGAGTATTATGCTTAGTGAAATAATCCAGTCAGTGAAGGACAAATATCATATGATCTCACCCATTACAGGACAATAATGAGCAAAACTAACAACAAGCAAAACAGAACCAAGTATATGAATACACTGAATAGGCCTTCAGTGGTCAGGGGGAAAGGGGTTGGGGGAAGGGGGAAGGCAGAGACAAGAAAGGGGAGCAGCTTAGACAAGAACCTAGTATAAAGGAACCATGGACATGGACAACAGGTGGGATTGACTTTGAGGGGAATGGGTGGGTGGGGAGGGAGACAGAGGGGAGCAAAAAGGGGATGAATGTAATACAACAACAATAAAATTAAAAAAAGAAAAAAGAAAAAAATTGTGCTAGCACAAGGGTTCCTCACACGGACCTTGAACATATGCATTAGCCAACAATGGATACTGCCTACCTACATTTTCTTATCATGTAAGAAAATAAATGGCCAAATATTTGTGACTAATAAAAAGTGGGTAAATATGCCACTTTTAGTTTGACTTTCTAGTACTTCGCTAAAAGCATTCTAGCAAATGTAGCCTGAATATGCAATTTATAATACTTTTCCTCCTCTTGTTATCACAATTTCAATCAACCTACTTTTTAAAAAAATTTATTACAAAAAATCATCATGTCTTTGTCTCCTCTCTCATTGTGATGGCTAGATTTAAAAATCATATCTATGATAGACTTTTATGAAATAAGAGTATGAAAACTAAAGTAAATAACCAAGGAAGACACCAATACTGGCCAGAACAATAATATCTAAAATGTCACCAGTACAAAACTATCTGAAGCATTTGACAGAGAATGACCCTGACACATACTCAGAAGCCAGCAACAACAAGCAATACTGAGCAGTCCACAGTAGATGGAACACAGTGAAGTCTGGGACAGAGAACTGGGCAGGATTGACTATGTTATTTGTGGTTCCCAATGCAAAGTACAAACACGGGGCTCTTTGTTCAGAAATTGTTAATAATTTCAAAAGAGAGATAACAGAGCACTCAATCAAGCATGGAGTCCTAGAAGGATCCTTAGACAGAATGGGGCCCTGAGAAATTTTGTAGGTTTCGCATCCAGCCAGCGAGAAAGCTGGATATACCTAAGAGGTATCATTCTCACCAGTCCACTAAAAGGGATTGAGATAAGGTGGACATTGTAAAAAGGTAAATGATATAAAGTAAAAGTGAGTTCCAGAAGAACTTTCTTAGCCAGAATTTATTTTTAGTAGAGACCTAGGAATCCAGAGAAGTGGTGGTGCACAAACATTTCTAGCACTAATCTTGCAGTAGAATCTTTCATGTTTCAGGTGAAAAATCATAATATAAAATACCATTTAAATGGCTAGGAAATACTTGATGTACAATGTTAATATAGGTAGCTGGATGTAAAATTATATGTACATAACTGTATTTGTGAGGTCTCTACATATATAAATAGACTCAAATGAAGTACACCAAAATATAGTGATAATATGTGCATTAGTTTACTACAATGCAATAAGTACCACAAACTGAATGGTTTAAAAAACTCACATTTATTGTCTCATAATTCTGGAAGTATGAAATCCAGATGTTGACAAGATTGGTTTCTTCCGAGGGCTATGAGGGAAGGATTTGTCCAGGGCCCCTCTTCCTGGCTTATTGATGGTTGTCTTTACATGCACATGGCATTTTCTCTGTGTGCATGTTTGCCTCCAAATATACCTCTATTATAAAGATACTAGTTATAGTGAATTAGGGGCTATACTAATGACCTCATTTTACTCTAAATACTTCTGCAAAAACCCTATATTCAAATAAAGTTGCATTCTGAGGTACTGAAGGGGAGAATGTTGACTTATAAATTATAGGCAGGGGCACAGTTTAACCCATATGATAGGTTAACCACATGCCAGAATATTAATTCTAATATACTTTTATAGCTTTCAAAGATTTTCAATCAGTTTTAAAAACATAAAAATGCTTTGAAAATATGGGAGTTTAAAAATGTTCTAAATAACAGGTTAAAGAAAGTATCAATAATAATATATTGACTAATTATAACAGAAGAATCCTTGTGAAGAATATGGAGAAATAACACATGAGAAAAGACCATCATGTAAGATGAATCATTTTGTAATTCCTATATAGGTCATTTATTAAAGTATACATAGTAAAATGCTTTATATCCTTAAGAATAATGATTCTAGCTCTAAACCTCAACCCTTTTGCACACAACTTCTCTCCCTACTATGTTAACACAGGATTCCAACTTCACATATAAAATTACACCAAACATCCCATTCCAATTTTCATAATTCCAAACCAAGCAATTCAATGCATTTTAAAAACCATATTCAAATTCTGATTAGACCGGAAGTGGCAAAATAATAATTTATTCAGAAATATATTTTACCCTTATGTATGTTTTAAGAGTCTTCCATTTTTATAGAGCTTAATCACTTTGGAGCTGCATATTCCTAATAACTACTTTGTAGAAGCATTGTAAGAATGATTTTCAGTTATGTCTTTCACTTTTCTATTCACTCTGTCAAAATTTTATTCATTCAGAACTCATGGTGTACAAACACAACATAGGATATACTCCTTCATCAGTTTTTGAGTGGAACAAGCTAGGAATCTTTTCAAGGTGGTGGCTCAATGTTACGGAAAGAAACTAAGTTTTGGTCTATTACTTTTCTGCAGACTCAATCCCAAAATTTCCATTTGACTATGTGGCATATTACAGGAAACAAACCATATGATCCAGGAGAAATGCTACTTGACCAGCTAACCAAAAGAAACCCTAGAAACTATTAAATGCACTCACATACATACACACACACAAACACACACAAATAACAAGCATATAAAGTTTCAAAAAATGTCAAGATCACTAAAAAATATTTTGGATACATTTCAAAGGATGTTACAGAAACATGTCACCCATCAAAATCAAAACACACAGCTGTCACTGAAATTTCACAAGACAAATTGGGGCTGCCACAATTTTTTAGAAATCCTATCTACTTCAAGAATGAATATAGTCTTTGCATTGCTCCTTAGCTTAGCATCAAAAATATACATAGAAACTATAAACATGAATTTAGACTCTTCTAAGGGCTTAATTTCTCAGTTACAATTTTCTAGATACCATCATGTATTTTGACTGACATTAACAAGTTTACTTTAAATTGACACTTATGATATAAAGCAGCAATTGTAGTTGAAAATATCATCTATCAAATCATACTCTATGCCAAATTTGTTTCTTTTCCATTACAGAAGATAGTGTATGCTTGTTATATTTTTACAAATATCATAAAGTAAGATAAGATATATATTTTTCATTACAACATGACAATATAGAAGTTGATGGGCCTTTTATACAGGCTTTCAATATTTATAAAGCCAGGAAATGATACTATGTTTATTTTCTCAAATTGGATGATGACTTCATGTTGAATCAATGTCATCTACTTTTCAATGGAGGTCAGAGTGGTCACTATATTTAAAGCACTGTTGAATATTCTGTATGAGTTACAAACATGCAGCCCCATCACCATTCTTCAAAAAGAATCACAACCTAATAGAGGCAATAAGGTATAGAAAAATTATGTTGTCAGACTTTATACTTCTTGGTAATTGATGTAAATAATTAACTCTGAAGATTTAAATGATGGAGAACATTTTGTTATACAGCATGATTGTGAAAATCTGCACACAGAAAGTGGTGTGTCTTGAAGGATGGAAAGGATTTCCATGGGAACCTTTGAATAAAAAGGAATGTCTAACAAATGGAATATTTTCAGCTAATTCAGAAAGGGAGCAAAGTGCAAGTGTTACATGAGAATCAGCCAGAATCATAATGAAACTGCAAAGAAAAGAGGCTGAAAATTACAAGGGGCAAAATATGGGATAGGGGGGAAAAAAGAGCAGGCAAAAGGTCAAAGAATGTGTTAAACAATAAAAATAAAAAACGCATCTCCTCCATGTACTCTTCATTCTGTGGTTTGGAATTTTGGCTCTGGGATTTCAAGTGGGATTGGCCTGCTGGCAGGAAGTACTGTTAACAATTACTTATGGTGGGGGTTGGGGGGTGGACCAAAAAAAACAGGTGAGGTTCTAAGAATCCATCTGTATCAGTGTACTAGCTGACGTTGTTGTGAGAGGCCGTGTTTGGCTTCTGTTTTTGAAATCTCCACGCTTCACCCGTTTCAGGAAATGTGATTTACAAGCCCACTGGCCCTCGCCACGCCCTGAGTGTTTTTGGCAGCTTTGCTTCCCTGTCCCTATTCACCTGATTTTACCCTGAGTCACACTTTATTGTTTGTATCCCCAGATGATGAATGTTCTCAAAGAGAAACATTTTGCCAATGTGGAAGATGTGAAACAAAAACCAGCAAAAGCACTAAAAGGCATTACAATCGATAAATTCAAAAATGGTTTTGAGCAGTAGAAAAAAATGATAGGTGGATTACATCAAAAGGAGAGTACATTGAAGGTGAAAAGTTTAAACATGTAGGAATAAATACACAATTTCGTTTAAATAAATCCATTTTGGGGGTCCTCCCTCATATGCAATGTTTTTGAAAATGGAGAATGCACTTCCATACATACAAAACTTCACAAAGGATGTTCATCAGCAGCATGCAGGTTTCTGAAATTTCAGAAAGTATAATTCTTTTTTCCCTGATTAAAACATTCGTAACCAAAGAGCTACTTCTATATTGTTGATCATATTGGTGAACATGAATTTACTGATCATTGTTTTGGAAATGGAAGTTTAATCTGGATTAAAAACAAGAGATAATACATGAAAGATCATCAATGAAAATAACTGTCCCTTTTTACTAGTTTAAATTTAAAAAATGTTTAGGTCTAATCTTCTGAACTCAAAATTCTGATTCTCAGCATATTATTCAATTACATTGCTACACACACACACACATACACATACACACACATACACACACACACACACACACACACACACACAATTTCTACTACCATTAATTTTAGCTTTAAAATTGAGCAGGGCTTGATAAATGCAACATATATCAGCAGACAGTTCTGAGTTTCAATGAAGAACCAAAATTTTTCACACTTATTTACTGCATTACATTTAAATCATGTGATGAAGATGGTCTTTAAGCTAATCATTAATGAATGCTTTCAAAAAGAAACAGAAAAATAATTGGTGAATAGGCACAATTTTTTAAAAAATGTTTGTATTTTGTCTCGTTTCATACTTTATCTTATATTCTTATTAGATATCTTTCCTACCAGATATTTTAAATTTCTAATGATATAATGCTATTCCTCTGATGCCTAATTGGTTATTCAAAAACAGCTTTATAACCTTGGGAAGTTAGGGAAGTTTTTTGAGCCTCAGTTTTCCTATTTGAAAAAAAGTAATGTTCTATAAATGAACCATTCTATATATCATTCCATGATTTGTAATTTCTACATTTTACCTTCTTTCTACCAAAAAAAAAAAAAAAAAATGACTCCTTCAGTGGCTCCTTTGAGTGTCAGATTTTGCCATTTATACATTATGATAAAGTAATGATCTGAGACTAGATTTGCAAGTGCACATTTTGGATGAGAATACTTTTCTCAGTCTTCCCCTTCCGGCTTTGGAGGTTGCAGCAGCAGGCTGATACTGGACTCTGAGGTTGGGATGCATTCGGCCCATGAGGACCCTAGCTTCTACTTCACAATGGCTTTATCAGCTTCCACAGCTACTGGTAACACAAACTCTGAAAAGGCTCCAAGAGACACTTAGACGCCTGTCAAACCAGTTGCACTGGGACAGCAATTGCCCAAGAAACATCTAGGCTGACATGGAGGTAGCTATTTATCCTCAAAAAGAAAAAAAAAAAAAAAAAAGGAAAAGCAAACTGGCTAATGCAATCACTTTATTTAAATAACTGATCCCTTTCCTACCCAATTTATGGGCACTAAAAAGACAGAAAAACATGCTATTTAAAAATCTGAAGCTAGGCTAGGTCAGAATCCAGAAATGGAGCTTACTCAGGTTGTTCTGAAATGTTACCTTGTTAATCATTAATGAGATGCTAAATTTATAAAACCTTGAGATGAAAAAGAGGACTAAGATTTTGGCATCAACTTTCATTGGAACCAAGTTTCTGCAAAAAGAAAACAGTTCCTAAGTTGGCCGGCAGGCTGCTGGGGCCACCCCAGAGCATTGGCGCTGCTCTGAAAACATGCTATAGCATCAGCATACATGTGCACAGGGGAGAAAACACTTTAGACTGTTAGATAATCGTCAAGCAGAGAAAATGAAATACGCCCCCAGGCATCCCATTTGTAATTCCCTTGAATCTATGTTCACATTGCTTTCTTTCCTGTACAATTCCTCAAGTTAATGCAAACCACTTTATGCAGTCACTACAAGGCCTCAAATCCCTGAAGTTCTGTAAGGGTAATTTATGGCCAGCTAGAGTGAATGCCTTAGAGAGGTTAATAAAAATTGCTCCTATCACACAGTCTTCATTTATTGTACTGAAGATGCCACAGGTGCCACATCCGGGGTGATTGGTTTTCTGTGAAGCCTGATGAAAAAGAAGTCAGCAAGTTCTCTGGCTGTGGGTAGTTTGAACAGTGTACATATAAAAAAAGAATTTTTTTTCAGAAACAGAACCCAAATAGGCCTTTACTGAATCAAGTCTCTTAATTTCCTTTCTGGAGCAGTGAACTACACAGAGGCATTTCTCAAGCTGAATAAGGAAATACTAACACATTGTTGACCGACCATTTTACAGCAAAAAACAAGTGCAAACACAAGTTAACTCATTATTGTTTAACAACTCTTGGGCATGAAAAAATAAGTTTTTTCATGACCAGTCAACAATGTGTTAAGAACAGAGGTATTTACCTTGATTGTTAAAGGAATTGTGAAGCAAAGAAATTAGGGCTTTTCACTGAGATTGGATGTTAAGTTTGTGTTCACCAGGAAATAATTTCAAACATTCCAGTGCCATTGCATGAATTAACCTTCCGCCAAATATTTACATTAACAACTTCTGTGTGCATTTATGGGCATGAAAGCACAATCCCCATCATCATTACCCCAGAGGCACTGGTAGAAGAAAGTATACTAATAATATGATGTTTGTCATCAGAGTTTTACTGTTTTAAATGTGTATACATCAATATTTTAAAATATTGAATATATGTATTAATTACCAGTCAGGGCACAATAACCATGTTGCAAGCCAGTTCTCCAGCCAGATCTGTAGCTGGAGACAAGTGAAAAGCAACCACACATTGATATTTCTCTTTCTTTCTTCCTCCCTCCCTGCCTTTCTCTCTGAAAATATTGAATAAAAATTTTTTAAAAATAAAATAAAGTAAAATATTAATGTATATATTTCTTAGCCATTTATCTCCATTCTCTAAAAAAGCTTTTCCATATGTTTCCAAAGATGAATTCCCTAGTCATGTATGTATGAAATAGAAGAGCTTGCAGGTCTGAGTCCTCTGATGACAAACATTATGTGTATTACGCTCTCCAAAGAAACAGAACCAATAGGAGATGATAGATTAGATTATAAATAATGATGATAGACAGATAAGTGATAGATAAGATAGATCATAGAGATATGTGTAAGAGGAGATTTATTATGAAAATTGGTTCACAGTGTTATGGAGGTTGAAATATGCCATGATATGCCAAATGCAAGTTGTAAAATCAGAAAAGCTGATGTCAGTCTATGTTGGAAGGCCGAGAACCACAAGGATGCCAGTGTTAAATCCTGAAGTTCAGTGGCCCCAGAACTAGGAGCATTAATGTTCAAGGTCAGGAGAACATGAATGTCCCAGCTCAAGAACAGAGAGTGAGAATTCTTTCATTCTATACCTTTTTGTACTATTCAGGCCCTCAGTGGGTTGAATGAGGGTGAATTTTTTTTTTTAATTTTACTTAGTCTACATAGTCCTACCTAATACAAAAAGATAGTAAAAGAAAATAAAAGTCTGCATATTGAAGAAAAACTATTTTTGTTCACAGGTAATATGATTGTCTATGTGGGAAAATCCCAGAGAATAAAATATAAATAAAATATTCTGCAACATATAAGCAAATATAGCAAGGTCCCAGAACACAAGGTGAATATTTTAAAAGGCCATTGTTTTCCTATATAATAGAAATGAAAAATTGACATTTGAAATTTAAAAACAATATCATTTACAATAACATCCAGAAATGCTTAGGTATAAATCTAAAAAATACATTATGTGTGATAAACTACAAAAAAAAAATTTAAATTTTAATAATCCAAAAATAAAATTAGTATTTATGAATTGGAAGACTCAATATTGTGAACTCTTACCAAATTGGTCTATAGATTCAATTCAATGAAATTATACCAAGCTATTCTATACATATCAACAAAACCTGACTCTAAAATGTGTATTGAAAAGCAAAAGAGCTAGAATAAGCAAGAAAATATTAAGAAGGACAACAAAATTATATGATTCATACTGTCTGATTTTAAATCTTACTATACAGCTATGATAATTAAAAGAGCATGATAGTAGTGAAAAATAAATGATAGATCAATAAAGAATAATAAAAACTCAGAAATAGACTCACACAAATCAAGTCACTGGGTCTTTGGCAAAGGAAAAAAGATAAATCTATAAAGAAGTTTTTTTAAACAAATTGTGCTGAAACAAACAATTGGACATCTAGTTGTCTAGTTAATAAACAAATAGCTAAACAAATAAACCTGGACAGACATCTTACATGTTTTATAAAAATTAATTTAAAATGGTTCATATGTCTAAGTGTAGAACATAAAACTATGAAAAATCAAGAATAAATATACATAAACTCTGGATGACCTGTGGTTTCAAAAACATAATTTATGAAATTAAATACTGATAAATTAGAATTTACTAAAACTAAACACTCCTGTAACACTGTTATGAAATTTAAAACATAAGCCTCAAAGTGGAAGAATATATTTGCAAAACAAATATCTGAATAAGTACTCTTAAAATCAATAATTAAACAAAGAACCCTATTAATAATGAGCAAAAGATCTAGAGAATCCCATAAAGAAAATATACAGATGTCATATAAACACATTAAAAGATAGTTAACATCCTTTAGCATTAGGACATTTCAAAATCAATGAATTGCCCTCCATGTGGATTAGCATGGCTACAATAGGGGAAAAAATACATCTAACTGTATCAATTGCTGTTAAGGAAGCAGAGCAACAAGAACTCTCATCCATTCCTTTTGGGAATACAAGTGGTGTAGCACTTTGGTAGATATTTGCACCTTTTCTTATAAAACTAAACATAAAAACTCATAGATACAGTTTGGGGGCCTTCCTACCTGGAAATGTATATTTCCACAATTTAGTTGAAAGGAATCTCATCTAATTTACATGCTAAAATGAGAATATATATTATCTATGTATGTGAATCATATAGTTTAGTAGTTTGCAACTTCCATCCAAATTGGTCTTCATTCTCAGCATCTTTTCTAACCAAAGATTGACTTATTAAATGCTATAGTAAACTTTATTATTGAAATGTGAACATACCTAATCTCTACCTCAACAGACTCTTAAATAGTTCAGGGGTTAATTTAGGACCACATAGAAAGTCAACCACAAGTTCAAAAAATAGCTAGAATACTAATCTGCAAAATTATTTAAATCCTAGGGATTTTTATTTTTTACCTCAACTTAGTAGACATAATCATTTCTAATCGGGGACTGGCTGAGCACTTCAAGTGTCATTATTTCTGAAGGCTTCAACTTGTAAAACACATATAGAGGAAAAACAGAGGATGTTGAAAGAAGTAAGACCTGTGCACAGCCTAAATAAATAAATAAATAAATCTACTATTTAAGAAGGAAAACTCCAAAAAGAATAAGTTGCAGTTCCAGTAGCTTAAAATAAAGTTGAGTTGTATTATAGGAATAGGGAGGATCTGACTCAAAAACCAAATTCATTACTATGGGTTTGGTATTGTCTCTAGGACAACTTTCATAAAAGTGAGTTCTGCAATACACTATTTTTGTGATATATTTCACAAAAGTAGCATTCCAGATTAAAATAAGTATTAAAGAAGAAAACATTTGCTTAATTTTGCTACAATATATCTAAAACACTATCATTTAACATGTAATAATTATGTAAGCTATTGGTATATTTTAAAGTTTTTGTGTTAACTCTTCAAAATCCAGTATGCACTTTAAATATGTATAAAAATATGTAGGGGTGTAAGTGTATTTTTGCATGTGTTTGGTAATATTGCAATTCATATTAATTAAAAGAGTAATTCTTTAAACAAATGAATTAATGTAGGCATTTTGGAATAATGAAAAGAAAACTTTGTATTAATATGATTTGAGAAGCTGACAGAAGGCCGTAATTAAATGGTAAATTGTCTGGATGTGAAAGGAAAAAAAAAAGTGCACATTGGTGGTCACAGAATAGACGGGGATGTTAAGAAAGAACAAAGGAAATAGAGAAGCCAAAGAACTTATATGTATGACTCATGGACATGAACTAAGGGGGACATTGCTGGAGGAAATGGGGTACGGGGTTGAGGGGGGCAAAGGGGGAAAAACTGGAACAACTACAATAGCAAAATAAATAAAATGTATTTTTATTTTTATTTTTTTAAGATTTTATTTCATTATTTTTAGAAAGAGGGGAAGGGAGAGAGGCAGAGAGGGAGAGAGACATCGATGTATGGTTGTGTTTCACCTGCCTCCAGCCACAGACCTGACTGGAGACCTGGTTTGCAACCTTGTTATGTGCCCTGGCTGAGGAATCAACCTGTGACCTTTGGGTTTGCAGGCCGGCACCTTAACCACTGTGCTACCAGCCAGGGCCTAAAATATATATTTTATAAAACTCATAGATACAGACAACAGTGTGGCAATTACCAGAGAAAAAGAGGGTCAGGGGCAGGTAGAAGAGGGTATTGGGGGAATAAATGATGGTGGAAGAGGCTTGGTTTTGTGAGATAATCACATAATACAGTTAATGTATTATAGAATTGTACATCAGAAACCTATATAATTTTATTAACCAATGTCATGCTAACAAATTGAATAAATTTTTTAACAAAATTATGCTCACCATAGTCTTATCACATATATACATGATCACACTAATAGATACATACCAAACTGATGTCCTATTAAAATATAAACTTAAAAGTTTATAGTAGTTTATTTATATTCAGTCAAAACTGTTAGCAACAAAAATGCCCTTCAACAGATGACGGGACGAACATGATGCTGTAATGGTAAATACTTAACACTATTATATTCTATAGCATAAACTGGAAATATTAATGTATAAAAAATTATAAAATTCTTCAGGGATTAATGGAATCCCAGGATAAAATATAGAAATTAAAAAGGCTGTGTAACAGTATTGAAATGTATAACACCTCACTGAGGTGGAGACATAATTAAATTAGGAAATGAATACTCAGAAAGCCTAAAGGCAAAAGAAATGTACATAAGCATTGTACTCTAGTCAATAAAGCTTTTCCTATGGGGGAGCATATTAACAATTCAGATACCACTATATATTTATGCTAGAATTAAATTACGTAAATGGATAGTTTCTCCTTGTTGGACTGGAGACTTAATGAAAAGTAAGAAATGGTAATAGATTAAAGTTGAGCATATCAATGTAAAATCATGTTTGCCATAATCCATATAGATAATACTTATAGGCATGTTAGTATGAATATTTTATTTCTTTGCCTTCTCAGCTGAGGGAGCCTAGAAGCAATTACAACCAAGAAACAATGAACACTCTTAACACCCAGGCCTTTGTTTCTAATACCATTTTCCAATAAAAGGAACTAGGTTTTTTAAGGGGAGAGGCTGTTCTAAGACAGAAGAAAATGCAAAAGCTAAGCCTGAAATATCTTGTAATACAAAAAAGCAAAGCCATGCTTAATAGACTCCCATAGTGATGGAGCAAAGAGATATAGATCTCAACTAAAGACCTCCAATTGGCCAAATCTGGACGGATTATTAAGCCACAATAAGTAAAGTAGTGTTACACTATAATTTCATATATATTTCATGTATATATTATAATTATATAAATATATATATAATTACATTACATATATATGTATATACATACATATATATATTACATACATATATTACATATATATATGAGTCCATACTGATACAAAGAACCAAATAAATAGTGAGACTACAGCAATGTCCCATGTAATTACAATGATCATAGCATTCAATGATTGAATTGAAAGGATGGTATAATGTACTGATTGTTTGTATAAAACAATTCATTGGACAATTCATTGTCCAAAATCAATTTATTGAAATCCCCTCTGCAGTACCGTTGGAAATTAACTAGATCATGAAAATGTACCATCATGAATAAGAATAGTTCCTTTATGAAAAGGACCCCAGATTGCTCTCTCAACCAATTTCCACCATGTGAGGATACAATGAGAAGATGAAAATATGGGCACAGAATTTGCATAAACAATTCTACAAAGAAGATATATAAATGGCCAATTATTTTATTATGCTTATTAGGATAAACAAAAATAAGGTACACCATAATGACATACCACTTCATAACTATTAGAAGATCTAAAATAAAAAGATAGACAACAACATGCATCGGTAAGATGTAGAAAAATCAGAGCCCTCATACTGCTGATGTAATTGAAAAATAATGCAGTCACTTTGAAAAAACAGTTTAGCAATTCTTCAAAATGTTAAATGTAAAGTTGCCATATGTCATCTAATCCAGACATTCTGCTACTAAGGATATATGCAAATAGAAAATTAAAAAATAAGTTAGCACACCCACAGATTTGGATATTATGGGTTTTATCTTTTTGTTTAGTTCTTATTCTAGAGTTTGATCTATCCTTTCATTTGGGCCGTGTTTATTTGTCTCCTCATTTTGGCATCTACCCTGTATTTGTTTCTATGTATTAGAGAGAGATGCTATGATGCCCTATCTTGGTAGTGTGGCCTAATGTAGTAGGGGTCCTGTAGGGTCCAATGACACAGTCTTCCCTATCATCTAAACTGGGTACTTGAGGTGAGCCTTTCATGATGGCTGAGTACACCTTTCTCTTGTAGTTGAGCCTTGATTGGCGTTGGCAGGTCAATGGGAGGGATTTATACAGGCCAGTCAGCTTCAAAGATTGGCTGTGACCACTGATCACCAACCTCAGTCCTCCATAGGGAATCAGCTGTGCAGGGGCAGGATGGTGGTGCTCCAACTTGATTCTGTAGCTGTCCACTGGGTACGCAAACTTTGAGGTTTCCTGGGTGGTGCAGGCCAAGGTAGGCCTCCACCTGTCTTCTGCCCGAGGCCACCCTACTTGGGCTACAAAGCAATATGAGATGGCTGCTACATGTGCAGGTATTGGAGATTCCCAGGCTAAACCAAGCTGAAAATCTAGGCTGGCTGCTGCTAGTGCTAGGTAAGGGGACACTTGGAAAAAGAAATAGAGGCTAGGAGCTTACTGAAGCCAGCTATTAGTTGTTTGATAAGATTTAGGAACTTGTAAAGCCTGAGTCAAGACCAGCCATTCATATGATAATGTCATGGTTCACAGTCTGGGTGGGCCCATAACTTGTGTGGGATAGAGTCTCAGGGAATATCCAGGGCAGGGAAAACAGTGTTAGCCATGTTGATGGAGTCTCAGATATGGCATCCACCTGCCAGCTCTTTGACTCAGTGGGAAAAGGGTTCAGAAAAAGGACAATGGCCTCTGTCTGCCTTTCTGTCTGGGAGAAACTGTCCCTCAGCTCACACCTTGATGTCAGACACTTCAGTTCCACTCTGTTTGCTACTTGTGCCTTTCAAGCTGCTACCCCAGTGCTGGAGCTCATAGGGAGTGAGTCTGGATAAATTGGTGTGTGAGTTCTTTAAGGGGAACTGCTTGGGACTTTAGCAATTTCTTCCACTGACTCAATCCCTGCTGATTTTTGTAGCCAGAATGTATGGGGACTTATCTTCCTGGCACTGGATGCCTGAGCTAAAGGGCCTGATGTGGGGCTGGGACTCCTTCCTCCTAAAATATTCTTCCTAAATTTTTATTCACCACATGTGGATTTGAAACCAGCCTGTTTCAATTCTCCACCCCTCCTATCAGTCTAGAAGGATTTGATTTCCTTAATTCCATAGTTGTGAGACTGCCATTCAAATTGATTGATTTCCAATGATTCTGAGTGATTATGGTTCAATATTTTCATTGCAGTCTGTCCAGAAAGTATCCATCTATGTACTATAACAAATAGAAGTATTTTATTGAAGAAAATACAAAATACAAGAAACATTGTACATAGGACAATGGCACCTCAGGCCCCTTCAAAGTAGTCACCTTGGGACCTCACACAGTTTTCTCCCAATTGCTATCAGCTGCCTGTTATATTTTCCTGAATGTCATCAACAGTCTGAAATCTTTTTCCTTCCAAAGATGATTTTAGTTTAGAGAAAACCCAGAAGTTGCTGGGTGCCAAATCTGAGCTGTGGATGAACTGTGTCAACTGGGTGGTTTGATGTTTCACAAAAAACCTCTACATAAGACATGATTCATGAGTGGGTGCACTGCCATGATAAAGCTGCCAATCATCAGTTGCCCAAAGCTGCAGCCTTCTGAATAATCCAAAGAAATGTTCAAACTTAATGTAAGATTTGTTGCAGATCCATTGCAGTACTCACTCGATCATTTTAAACGTGATGGCCACAAACTATAATGTTCACTCAATGGCATCTCCCACCCCCAATGACTAGCAAGTGAAGTCATCATCATTCACACATGTGTATTCCAAGCCACTCTCCTTGGCTGCCAGGTTACATGGATGTCAAACAAACCACTCTCATTATATTAACAATGACTGGCTTTTTCTGGACAGATCAGGTAATTTTAATGTGGTTGATTAAGGAGGCAATCCGTGTTTACCTATGCCACTATCTTGCCTAGAAGTCACCCACAAATAATTCTTATAATTTTTGCATGCCTTTATAAAGTACTACTCTTTTATATCTAAATCTGGTTTATTTTATTCTGATAAGTTACAATATAAAATCAAATTACTATATATTATGTAATACATAAATATTCAATAATCTTTGTTTTTGTCTTAAAAAATTGTACCAAAGATTAGATACACATTCAAACTGAGATAAGATCATCTTTAAATAATACTATATTATGAATATTTGAAAGACATATAACTTATTTGGAAGTGGGAAACCACTGTTTTGGTTTAAATGTTCTTTTTCTCCACTTCCATCAAGATTAAAATAAACAAAGATGTTGTTTATAAACAAATAAGAAAAGTAAAGTGTATTATTAAATTCTCTATCAAAATTTCACAAAAATGTTTTCAATTAACTGCAAGTTGGACATATTAAGTACCAGATTTTACATGTTTAAAATATAATGATCTTTCTAACAAAATTTTCTTTTCTTATTATCCCTATCTTAATGAAAAACATCACATTACTTACAAGATTTCATTCGATTTAATCTGAACTATTTTTTGATCAATTCTTCAAACAAAAAGACGGGTCAGTGGCTGTAAAGGGGGAATAAAGTCATAGAAGCCTGTATATGATACAAATAACTATTTTCTATAGTTTAAATTATATAGTTTTATTTGCATGCCCATGAAAGTTATGAATATGTACATCTCTGCTACATATTTTTAAATATCTGATTGTCTTGAAATTTCTTTACTATATCAACAAGTTTGAACAGTTTTCCCCACTTCCTTCAACTTTTCATTTAAATGTTGGTCTGCATAGATACAGCCCCAGGTATGGCCTGTTTTGCCAATAAACAATTGTTTTAAAGCTCAAACGTGGAGTTTTAATTTTCTCTCTCTCATATAAAAAAATAGATTCTTCAATGTTCTAAGCCTATAATGTTTGCTTTTTAAGATATATTCAAAACACAATTAAAAGAATACACCATCTTTAATTTTCTCATTTCAATCACCCTCTTCTTTCACAGATACTCTTATAATATCTACAGGGAATTTAATTTTGCTGAAAATCAAGAACACACCATCTTCATATCTATAGATATGAAGAACACCTTTGTATCTATAATCTCTTGAACAAAAATTTTTATTTAATATTAAAAATACACAATATTAATCCTCCTCATATTGACCTGAACATCTAGAAGTTTATTCATATTTTTTAAAATGGAGTCATGTCCATTTCCATAAGAAATATTATGTCCTCCAGAAAATTAGACAAGTAATTAATGCATGAAAATTTATTCTTAAGAGGAAAATAAATACCTCTATACCAAATAGTTTATTTTTCATTAAAGTTGTAGCTTAGAAAACTATAAATGAAGTGTTACTTTAAAAAAGTAGATACCTACAGTTTCAAAGTAAATATCCAATAAAATAAACCATTTAATATATTATTTTTAAACTAACAAAGAAATATACTGAAGAAAATGATAAATGAAACTGGTTAATATACATGGAGTATTTACCATACCAAGATAATGATATCATTGAGACATAGACATGATCCATCATTAAGATAACATAGAATAAAAGGGTTGAGCAACAATATACTTGCATAACCATTCAAAAACAACTGTAAGAAAATTTTTATCTGAAATGTACAGATAAATATTGCTATAGGAAATTATTGTAAGGTTTTCAAAGAAAGCTTTAAGAATTGAAATTAGGTTTGGTGTATCATTGAATTTATACAAGAACCAAATCAAACAACAAATAGAAATTCTAAAAAATTATATACAGGTATACGGCAACAAACAACAATATGAAAGTTGTAGAAATGATCAAAAGAATATTTAGGCATGAAAATGTAGGGTCATACTGTTTTAAATAAATAAAATCACTTTTCCAGGTGAATGGAATATGACGAAATTGAAAGTGTTAATTGACAAAATAAAAATTTTTATTCTTAAAAAATACTTGAGCCCTGGCTGGTGGCACAGTGGATAGGTGCCAGTCTGTGAACCCAAAGGTCACTGGTTGGATTCCCAGCTAGGGCACATAATCAGGTTGCAAGTCAGATCTCTAGCCAGATCTGTAGCTGGAGTCAGGTGAAAGGCAACCAACCATACATTGATGTTTCTCTCCCTCTCTGACTCTCTCCCTTCTCCTCTCTCTGGAAATAATAAATAAAATCTTTAAAATAAAATAATTTTAAAAATTAAACAAATAATACTTGACTGTTATTAATCATTTTAATAATTCCCAGTCAGCTTTTCAGCTTACTTCTTGTTTGTTTTTGTTTTAAGATTTTATTTATTATTTCTAGAGAGAGGAGAAGGGAGAGAGGCAGAGAGGCGGAGAGACAAGAGAGACACCAGTGTATGGTTGCCTTTCACCTGCCTCCAGATACAAACCTGGCTGGAGACCTGGCTTGCAACCCGGTTATGTGCCCTGGCTGGGAATCGAACCAGCGACCTTTGGGTTTGCAGGCTGGCTTTTTTTGTTTTTATTTTTAAGATTTTATTCATTATTTTTAGAGAGAAGGGCAGGGAGGGAGGAAGAAAGGGAAAGAAGCATCAATATATGGTTGCCTTACACCTGCCTCTAGCTATTCCAAGGACCTATTTGGAAACCTGGCTTGCAACCTGGCTGCGTGACCTGATTGGGGAACTGAACCAGCAATCTTTGTGTTTCTTGTTTTGCATTCAATAGCCACATTCAGGAGAACTGTTTTGCCCCTGAGAAACAGAGGCTACAGATGAGGGAGAAAATGTAGGCCACCTCTCTAAACAATCATTAAATCAATTGTGCCTCAGATAATTTTTTTCTCTGTACTCACTCAGAAACAGATTTCAGTACAATCGCACCAGAAATTTTGTGTTACCAGTTTAGCAAGGAATCAACCATCAGACCTGTTCATACTTCATTGTAAATAAAATACTAGAGCAGCAAATTGATTGTGTAGTTCCATGCATCTGGATATTTCAAAGCTAGATTATCCCTTGAATATTACTTTTGGATTCTTTGAATAGCAACATTTTACAAAAAAAAAAAAAAAAATGTGTTTACCCATTTCCAGTAGTTGCTATTTTGAACCACAGGATGCCAGAACTCTCAAACTAAATATTGGTAATTCAAATCTATACACAGATATTGACTTCTATTGTAATCCCACAGTGCAAAAAAATTGTTGAAATTATCATTTATACAATGGAATTCTATATAGAAGAAAGAAAGAAGGAACTTGTACCCTTTGCAACAACATGGATGGAACTGGAGACTATTATGCTTAGTGAAATAAGCCAGTCAGTGAAGGACAAATATCATATGATCTCACCCATTATGGAACAATAATGAGCAAAGCTAACAACAAGCAAAACAGAACCAAGTATATGAATACAAGGAATAGGCCTTCAGTGGTCAGGGGGAACGGGGTTGGGGGAAGGGGGAAGGCAGAGACAAGAAAGGGGAGCAGCTTAGACAAGAACCTAGTATAAAGGAACCATGGACATGGACAACAGGTGGGATTGATTTTGAGGGGAATGGGTGGGTAGGGAGGGGGACAGATGGGAGCAAAAAGGGGATGGATGTAATACAACAACAATAAAATTTTAAAAAAAACAAAGAAAAAGAAATTATCTTACATGGACAATGCATTGAGAATCTAAGCATAACTTTCTTCTTCCTCCATTTATTTTATTGCTTTTCCAAAGAAATTGTGTATTTTACTTTAATAACAGCTCAGCAAACACATAAATTTAGCATTATCCTAATATACTTTTTAAATGAAAAGGTTGCTTCCTTAAGCATGCATTGCTCTTTTTGGTTTAAATAAGTAAGTTATTAATGCAAATTAATATGAAGAATTATCTAGAACAGAGTCTTATGTATATATGAATCATTGTAATAGGCTATACTACATGTTAAAATCAAGCTGTGCTGCTGAACTGATAAACTTTAAATCAGTCTATACTTTAACATATTAACTATTATATGAAATTCAAAATATATAATCAGATGAATTGATCACAGGGGATGCCTTAATTTTAATAACTAACATTTTGATGATAGTTTTGGGTTTTTTATTTGTTTTTATACACAATTTTCTAAGTATCTTCCACAATAAGAAAATTTTTAATCAGTTCTGCCTGCCATTTTGTATTTTATATTCAAACAATATTGTCATCTAAAGAGAACCATATGATTTCACTCATATGTGGGATATAAAATTAAAACTCACAGAGAAAGACAATAGTAAGGTGGTTATCAGAGGAAAGAGGGCAGGGGACAGGAACTGTTAAAGGTGACCAAATAATTGGTGACAGAAGATGATTTGACTTTTGGTCATGGGCACACAGTATACTGGTCATGTATCATAGAACTGTACACTTGTGACCCATATACTCTTATTAACCAAAGTCACCCCAATGCATTTAATTTAAAAATAAAAGAATCCCACTGAAGTAAGTCACCATTTCTTATGGCCTTGATTCTCCTTCCACCAAAACAGAGAATTTTTAAAAGTCCAGAATTATTTAGCACAATTATCTTGACAAATTCCTGATTTATTGTATTTTTTCACATGAGAAGCTAGGTTCAAATCGATGTGGCTTATCTGAAAACATTCAAAGCAGCTGGACCTTAGTGGTCTAGGAAGCATATGTTTCAGTTCAAGTTCACAAGTATGCATTCAACTTCTGTGGGTGTTTCATGGTACTCAATAAACATTTCAGAAACTATCTGGGCCCACAGGTAGTATAAAAACTATACCTCAATACAGTTTATTTAAAAAATTTAAATTAGGCCTTGCAACTACATCTTGGTTTCTAAATTCTGTTTCCAAACTAAATGAGTCAGCTCATGAATAACTTGTTGATTTGGGGTCTTGGAACATACTGTAGTAGCAGAAAATAATGTTCTAAACTTAAAAAAAAAAAGATAGAGGCATAAGAACCTACCTGAAAGAACTCACTACAATGGTCAAAGTTTGAACTTGAACAGCAAAATAAATAACTATAGCATTAAATTAAATTCAAAGCATTTTTAAAGAATGAGCCTATGCTGAAATAAATATAGACAAATAAATGAAAGATAATAACACATAGACACAGTCAACAATGTAGTTATGACCTGCAGAAAGGAGGGAACAAAGGCTGGATAGAGGCGGACAAAGAGGAAAATATGAGTATAGCTATAATAGTATAAACACTCAAGTTTAAAAACCACATAGAACATGAAAGAAATTGCACCAAAAATAAGATCATGCTTATTTCAAAAGGGTAAGTGTTTTTAAATACTTTCATGTGTTTTCCATTTTTTTATTTACAATGCAAAACCTAGAAAACTAGAAAAAACCAAGGTTTTTGAAGAAGGGCTTACATAAAAATAATAAATAAAATGTTTCTAAAAACAATAAATAAATAAAAAGCCTGAGTTCTTTAAAAACAAAGTTGCAAAAATACATTAAAATTTTTTTCCGTGTCCTTAAGAAAAAATTTAAAAGTGATAAATTAGGTATTAAATAATTTTTACTCCAAATACCAGGGAAAATATGTAGTAAAAAAATATGCAATCATTATTCTTGCCAAATGATACTACCTGAGAGTTTGCACTTGCTAGGAATTAATTTTTAGAAATACCTTGACATTGTACCTTGCTTTAGGTAGAAAACATCAAATAAATGACAACAAAAATAACTGCTGAAGAAGAAAAATGAAGTTTGTGTATTACTAGTTTTTCTTAATTAAGGGTGCACAAAATCTCAATTGCTTCTTTTAAGTGTTTTTCATTTGTTTGCTTGTTTGTTTTGTCTATGTGTGGTTTTTACATACAATATGTAGGTGGGTTTTATTTTTCAATCCAATCGACAGTCTCTGCCTTTTGATAGAGACTTAAGACCATGTGTATTTAGCTATTAATTTCTTTCTTTCAAATAATAAAACATTTATTGTATAATGTCTATTTTCTTTTTCACATACCTTACCTTTATAATTCATTCTGAATGTCAACTCTCTAGCAGATGAAGCATGAATTGAAATAAAAAGGATGAACCACTTTATATTTATGTATCAGATATTTTAAAACTGAATAATAAGACCCCTACTACACAGCCTGGAACTTTACCCCTTGATTTGTCCAAAAACAAAATCATAACAGCCAATATTAAATTATACAGCCTGGGAAAGGTTGAGCTCATTTGTAGCTTTGAGCAGAGGGGACATGATGCAGCTATGTCACTTTATAATGTCATCTACTCAAGTACCACTGAAGTTTCTCCTACAACATTGAAGCAAATTATTAAGAAAGTTGACAACTCTACCATTTTCCTTCAGTGAACAGTAACTTGGAACTCGACTGATTTCTCTCAAACTACCCAATCCCTGGTTCAGTGCATTATGCCTCCTTGCTGCTGACTTTACAAAAGCCTCCCTATTTTAAGAACTCCTTTTTCAAACATCAAAAGTGATTAACAATCTCAAGTGTTTAATTTTCTTTGTTTTGTTTACAAAGAAACCAGTTCAATGTAAATTCATGCTTAAAAATTAAAGTTCAACGTTCTTTACACAGAACTTTTCTGATCTAGTGAAATTGGCTATGTAAAAATTTGGAGCTGTTTTTTTTTCCTGTGGGTGTAAGATTTTGCACTAGTACTTGCTATGATGGAAAGGCAAAGTTAATATTTACGAGGTCTGTCCCGAGAGTATGGAGCCAATGTCAATATAATTGAAACAGTTTGCTCGCTGATACTTACAAGACAGACCTCGTATATTATTTCAAAAATGTTATATAAGAGATTGGTCAATAATTTTTGACTCTCACTCTTCCCCATCCTAGGGATCTCGACCTTCCCTACTGCTTCTGAGGAATGTGAGCTTTTTATTCACATTTAGGAATTAATTTGTAGTGATACTACAGGCAAAGTATTGCAAATCCTGGTTTATTTACACTGAAATGATAAAGTGGGGGAAGCATCAGACTTATAGGAATATAGAAGTTCCTAAATACAGAAACTTGAATCTGCCTACTTAAACAATTCCTTTTAAATTGCTCTTTTTATTTAAATAAACCACATCTGTAAAACCATATTTCATCATGTCCCTTTTTCTTCACTTGTTAATTCCTTACCAAGGTGTATGTCTCTACTACCATCCACCCTTTCCATGTTATCTCACTATGCTATCAAAGTCCATATCCAAATGATATTTGTAAATCTATTATCTTTGTTACCACACGACTTTAAAATGAAGAATGGCTTTTTGTCTTTGTTTTCTGTTCAGATACCTACCTAGTCTCTACTAACAATAATCCTCAAACTACTTAATTTTCTTCCCTAAAGCACTTGATTTTCTTTTGAGTGTGTGAACAGCATATGATACTACTCTAAATTTTGAATAATATTCAAATTAAATGGTTATATGAATCAAAGATAAATAAATAGTATGCTTTAAAAACAAACACTTTTAAGCCCTGGCTGGTGGCACAGTGAATAAGGCACCAGCCTGTGAATCCAAAGGTCGCTGGTTCGATTCCCAGCCAGGGCAACATAACAAGGTTGCAAGCCAGGTCTCTAGCCAGTCCTGTAGCTGGAGGCAGGTAAAAGGCAACCATACATTAAAAAAAAAAAAAAAAACACTTTTATTTTATTTGAAAGACACCAACTTGTGTTTAATGAGCTACTCATTTTCTTCATTATCTTACAGTTTTTATTATTTTACTTTATACAAAATGAGCCCACATTTTTGGATATATTTTATAAGCCTTTACATAATATACTCCTCATCATTTTACTAACCCAAAATTCCAAATATTTTTCATTGTCATTTACTTTTGAAAAGAGCTAAAGTTTAGGTCTTGGCTTATTTTCACAGTTCAAATTTCATTTTATTCAATAAAGTGCAATCATATTTTGCTTGAAATATGAGAAAGAAATGTAATTTTTAAGTAAAGATTATTTTTATATGAGACCTATATAATGGGAATTTTATTTTATTTTTTATTAAAACTTTTAATCAAAATTTTAATTCTAGGCTCTGCATCTAGGGACTCTCACAGCCCTCAGAGCTTGGCCCAGCTTCTTTCAAAATGTCTACCATTCATGAAATTCTGTACAAGCTCAGCTTGGAGGGAGATCATGCTATACCCCCAAATGTGTGCAGGTCAGTCAAAGCCTACACCAATTTTGATGTCAACCTGGATACTCTGAACATTGAAATGGCTGTCAAGCCCAAAAGTGTGGATAAGGTCACCATCATCAACATTCTGACCAACCGCAGCAATGACCAGAGTCAGGACATTACCTTCACCTGCCAGAGAAGGAGCAAGAAGGAACTTGCATCAGTGCTGAAGTCAGCCGTGTCCAGCCACCTGGAGACAGTGACCTGGGACCTCTTAAAGACACCTGCTCAGTATGATGCTTCCTAGCTGAAGGCCTCCATGAGGGGGCTGGGGACTGAAAAGGACTCTCTCATTGGGATCATCTCCTCAAGGACCAACCAAGAGCTTTTGCAGGAAATTAACAGAGTCTACAAGGAAATGTGCAAGGCTGACCTGGAGAAGGACACTATTTCTGACATATCTGATGACTTCCAAGAGCTGATGGCCACCCTCGGAAAGGGTAGAAGAGCAGAAGATGTCTCTGTCATTGATTATGAACTAACTGACCAAGATACACGGTATCTCGACTATGTTGGAGTGAAAAGGAAAGGAACTGATGTTCCCAAGTGAATCAGCATTATGACCGAGCAGAGCATGAGTCACCTCCAGAAAGTATTTGAAAGGTACAATAGTTACAGACCTTATGACATGCTAGGGAGCATCAAGAAGGAAGTCAAAGGAGGGAAGACTTGGAACATGCTATCCTGAACCTGGTCCAGTGTATTCAGAACAAGCCCCTGTATTTTGCTGACCAACTATATGACTCCACGAAGGGCAAGGGGACACTTGATGGGATCCTGATCAGAATCATGATCTTCTGCAGTGAAATGGATATGTTGAAAGTCAGGTTTGAATTAAAAAAAAAGTAAAGCAAGTCCCTGTACTATTACACCCAGCAACACAAGAAGGGTGACTACCAAAAAGCACTGCTCTACCTGTGCAGTGGGTATGACTGAGGTCCACAATGGCTCCAGCGTCAGGAGTGATACTCCTTGCACTTCCAGCTAATGATTCTAGAAACTCAGCCTAAGACTAATAGCCCCCTGTGCCCATCCCTTTAATGATGTTAGTTAGTGTTGCTCCCACCCCAACCCTATTTCAGTTGCCCAAGCATTACCTGGCTTTCCCATATAGTCTCTCCTTTTAGCCAAAGAAATGAACATTCCAAAGAGTTAGAAATGAAATCTATGATATGAAATACTTTGTCTCTTATGTACTGTACCATAAACAAATGAATAATTTTTTACTTTAGAACCAAAAAATATATTTAATTCTACATTCACCATGACAACTGTCACTCTTTTAAAAATATGATCTCACCCATTACAGGACACTAATGAATAAAACAAACAAACAAATAAGCAAAGCAGAACCAGAGACATGAATACAAGAAACAGACCTTCAGGGGGCTGGGGGGGAGATGGAGAGAGGAGGGGGAGAAGGAGGCAAAGAAGGGGAGCAGTTTAGTTAAGGAACTAGCATGGATGACCCATGGACATGAACAGTATGTGGGACTGACTGTGGGAGAGGGGATGAGTGGGTAAGAGGGAAGAGAAGGGAGGGAAATGGGATGAATGTAATACAACAACAATAAAGTTAAATTTAAAAAATATTCTTTTAATTGAACCAATAATCTTACTCTTCTTAGATAAAGTTTACCTGATGTTGTAGCATATACTTTTTTTGTAAAATTTTATTGTTGTTGTATTACATCCATCCCTTTTTTGCTCCCCTCTGTCCCCCTCCCCACCCACCCTTTCCCCCCAAAGTCAATCCCACCTGTTGTCCATGTCCATGGTTCCTTTATACTAGGTTCTTGTCTAAGCTGCTCCCCTTCTTTCCCTCTGCCTCCCCCCTCCCCCCAACCCCTTTCCCCCTGACCACTGAAGGCCTATTCCTTGTATTCATACACTTGGTTCTGTTTTGCTTGTTGTTAGTTTTGCTCATTATTGTCCTGTAATGGGTGAGATCATATGATACCTGTCCTTCACTGACTGGCTTATTTCACTAAGCATAATA
>PVIW01004644.1:82855-126445 GCA_004026585.1 Noctilio leporinus | reverse complement strand
GTATTATGCTTAGTGAAATAAGCCAGTCAGTGAAGGACAAATATCATATGATCTCACCCATTACAGGACAATAATGAGCAAAACTAACAAGCAAAACAGAACCAAGTATATGAATGCAAGGAATAGGCCTTCAGTGGTCAGGGGGAATGGGGTTGGGGGGAGGGGGAAGGCAGAGGCAAAGAAGGGGAGCAGCTTAGACAAGAACCTAGTATAAAGGAACCATGGGCATGGACAACAGGTGGGATTGGTTTTGGGGGGAATGGGTGGGTGGGGAGGGGGACATAGGGGAGCAAAAAGGGGATGGATGTAATACAACAACAATAAAATTAAAAAAAAAGAAAAGAAAAAGAAACCTGCTATTGCATATTTTAAAATAAAAATTTCTTCCCTTTCCACTGGACTCTGTCTCTGGAATTATTGCCTATGGATGACAGACAGAAGAACCCCTCTAGTTGTTTGGTTTTGTGGGAGGTTTTCTCATAGGTGATGTTCCATGTTGTGTGTCCACTGATGCATTATATCAGAGTGCTGGTTTCCTGTAATCTTGCCAACACAGTGAGCTGTCAAAATTTTGTTTCCTTTTTCCCAGTCTGATAAGATTGGAAATATATCAAATTGTGGTTTCAATGTGCTTTTCTGTTATGATGGAGTTTGAGCATATTTTCTGAAAGTAGTCCATTTATATATTTTGCTTATTTCTCCATGGATTTCAAATCTGATATTATACACAGGTGTGCATACACATGTATCCCTTTAGAGGATAAGTTTAAAAATTTATTCCTAGTTTTTTTAATTTTTTAAAAAAGCTTTTATTTCATTATTTTTTAGAGAGAGGCAGAGAGGGAGAGAGACATCAGTGTATGGTTGTGTTTTACTTGCCTCCAGCCACAGACCTGACTGGAGACCTGGTGTGCAACCTGGTTATGTGCCCTGGCTGGGGAATCGAACCTGCAACCTTTGGGTTCGCAGGCCGGCACCTTAACCACTGTGCTACCAGCCAGGGCTAGTTTGTCATTTTTATTACTTGGCTCATTTTTCTTTTTTTACATGCCAAATCTTGTTTTGGTCAATATTTTACTTTATTGCCTCTGGGTTTTGAATATTTCAGTTTTCCCAATGAAATAAATAAAACCATGTAATGTTAGAAGAGCCCCATGGACATGGGTGGGGATTGATGGTGGGAGTGCATTTGGGAGGGTGGGTGAGGCAGGGGACAGCAATGTCAGCAAAGGAAGAAGAGACCACTTTCAGGCCTTTGAGTTTCTGTTCTGCTTTTCTTCTCTGACATTGCCTTCCTTCAGAGGCAACCACTGCTCTGTTTTAGTAAGTACTATTGGGATATATGTAAAGTGGATCCATCAGCATAAATTCCAAATGGCTCAGAGATTTAAAAGGGTAAAAAGAAACAATCTAGCTAAAGGTGGCTGGCTGGATTCCCAGCCAGGGCACATAACCAGGTCACAAGCCAGGTCTGTAGCTGGAGGCAGGTGAAAGGCAACCATACATTTATGTCTCTCCCTCTGCCTCTCTCTCTAAAAATAAAATATTAAAACAAACAAACAAAAAAAACGATCTAAAAACTAGAAGACAATATAATGTCTAACTACCACCCCCAAACCCCCAGCTGCACTGCCTACTTGGCCACACACTTACTAGCACGTTTATTCCAGGGCCCTGAAATGCCTCTCATATTTCCCAGTGTGACCTCTGCTATGCAGCCCTTTATTTAAAATCACATTTCCTACAGCATGCTTTATTTTTCTACATGGCAGTTATCTTCCAACATACTAGGTATTTTGCTTGTCAGTGGTCCACTTCGTTCTAGAACAACTTCCGGTAAGGGGGGACTTTTGTCTATTTTGTTTAGTGCTGGGTCCTCAGTATTTACAGCAGGTGCTTGATTACCTTAGGCTGCGGGTGAAAGTGATGAGGGGAGTTTCAGGGGGACTTTGGGTGGTGTCCAGAGCACTGCATTCTCTTGGGATGAAGTCAGGGGTAAGGGAGTTGAAAGACATTGCAGAACAGCCTGTGAGGGAGATGGCAGGTGTGGGTAGAGATAATGGGCGACACACCCAGGCAATGCTGTCTTCCAATACTAGGGGAGTTCAGGTGTCAGTGTAAACAAATGTGAAGCTCTTGAGTCCTGTTTGAGTTCCTTCTTCAGCTGCACAGCTGCTGCACAGTACCTTGGGCCTGGACCCAGCGCAGGTGCCACTGGGGCAGGGACAGGCCATGGCAGAGCTCCTCAGAGAGGGCCACCTGGCCTGGCTGATCCCACCTGGTGACAAAGGATGATGTTAGAGAAAAGGCCTGGGTCTCCAGACTCTCACTGGCTTCCCCACACTATGCCTTCCTGCCACCAGCTCCTTCCCCTTCCACCTCCCCAGCCCTGAGTTTGGCCTGTTCCACCCAGCTTAGACCTATGGCCCATCACCAGCCCCCGACAACCTCCTCACCAGTCCACCACAACCCCCTGCAGCTTGGGGATTCGCTCCAGAGCTTGCTTCAGCAGGTTCTCCAGCTGCCTCAGAGCCTGCCCCAGATTCTCTTTCTGCTCCTTTTCCTGGGATGCATGGATCTGCAGCAACTCTGCAGGTTAGAAGCCCAGGAGGTGGGACTGAGTCCTCTGGTTCACTGGTGTCTTTTAGTCAGTAGGTTACCAAGTAAATCTCCACTTACCTAGTCTTGACCTTGGCATCTCTCCTAAACCTTTCCCTCCGCCCAGGTTCTCATCTCAGGAACAAGCTCACTGTCTCCTTCCTGCCCAACCTCATCCCCTTGACAGACCATCAGTCCCATGGCCTATCCCTCAGTTTCCTCCCCCTTCCCTACTCACCCCTCATTCCCAGACTCCCACCCAGGCTCCAGGCCTCAGCTGCCCACTCTGATCCATCTTCTATATGGCAGCCAAACTGATTTTCCTTTCTCTTTCTTATTTGGAGCCCTCCAGGGCTCTCTAGTAACCCCAAGACAGAGTCCAAGTTCATTAGCATAGTACTTGAGGTTTTGCGTTACATGGCACTCTATTCCTGAGTAAAAACTCATGTAATTCCCCAAGACCACCTGAGACACCATCTCTTGTCTCGGTAGCCCTTCTCAGTATGCCTCACCTCAGGCTTCCTCCTCACACTGATATGGCCCTTCACTCCATCAGTGTTTTCCCCTGGAGACTGTGACTAGGTCTAGTCCCCCTCCACAGACCCAAAACAAGACCTCCTTAGAGCAAGTGCAGACTTGCAGAGTGACCAGGCTCCTTGGGCCTGAATCCTGATTCCAACCCATCCTTGCCTTGTGACATTGGGCATGACACTTGCCCTTTCTTCAGTCATCAGGTGTTATTATCTGAGCCACAGGATAGTGGGGAGGGGACAGATTGGAGCACTCTGCAGATGGGACCCAGGGCTTGCTGACAGGTTGAAGGTAGGAGGGTGGGGTTAGAGGCCTTGGGGGGCTTTAAGGAGGACACCTGGGTTTCTGGCTTTGGCACCGGGATGAGGAGGGAAGCATCATTTATTGAGGGAAGAAAAACAGGCCTAAGAAAAACAAAACTGCTTATGGAGCAGAGGGAACAAGTCCCATTTAGACATGGCCACAATGCCTGTGAGGTGGGATGCAGCTGTGCTGGCTTTTGGGCTGTTCCTGCACATGGCTCCCTGCCTATCTGAGAGGAGAAAAGCAGAGCGGAAACTCAAAGGCCTGAAAATGGTCTCTTCCTCCTTTGCTGATGGTATCGTGGTCCATCATCTCACCTCTTCTGTTTTTATCTATTTATCCTCTGACTCTTTGCCATTTGGTTCTACCATGGGGATGCCCTGGGGCTGGACTTCTCTCGCTGCCCTCCCCATTGGGCTTAGCCAGCACCTGGTGGGCACTGAGTGAGTGCTTGCTGGGTGACTCCAGCAATGAACAACTTTTCTGAGTTTCTATTCCCTCATTTGTATACTGAGCCTTCCTTTCCTCATGGTAGGGGCTGGAAGAGACTGCGGTAGAGCAGACAAAATAATTGAAATCTCACTGGAGACAGAGAGCTTACTGAATGTCCAGCTTGGGTCAACTAACTGACTGTCTTCTCAGCAACTCTTTAAGGTTCTATCCTTATAATTACTCCATGTAGGAGGAAACTAAGGTACAGGGAGATCGCACAAGAGGTAGTGCTGAGAAGAAAATCTAGGTAGTTTAACTCTACAACCCAGTTTTGAACTACCCAAGTATAGTATTAGATGGTGAGAAATGAATACTTGGCAATTACATGGGCAGTGTTGCCAATGGTTAGGAGCACAGACCCATCAGGAGTTAAGACTGCCTGGGTTCACATCCTAGCTCTGCCATTTTTTTGGGCAGCTACCAAGGCCTCTGTGTCCAGGTGCCTCCTCTGTAAGAGGGAGAATGGCAGCACTAACCCCCTGGGGCTGCTTGCTGTGCATAGGAAAACAGTGAATATGCTTAAAGCGCTCAGTGCTCAGAAGGTTCTGTCAGCAATGGGTGTTATTTGTGATTAGTTCTGGAAACTCACGGTCCTGGGAACGAGCAGGGATGCTAGATATGGAAGCAGGGCAGGCCTACCTTGGGTAGATGGTCCTGGCGGTAGGCTGGTCTTCATGTGGAGCAGATCCCAGCACCGGAGCCTCCACTGGTCCTGGAAGAACAGAAGGTCCTGGCGAAGGGAGGCGGCCTTAGGGAGCAGCAGCTCTGGAGCCTGAAGGAGGAGGGGGACAATGACTGTGGATGTGGGTAGGAATGGGAAGGTAGGTCCTAGGGGAGAGGCACTCACCTTCCCTGTGGGCAGCCCCAGCGTGTGGCTAAGCGCTATAAGGCTGGAGCCCCTTGAGGATGCAGGATGAAGGTGGTAGATGGATGGCAGGATTGTGGGCAGGGGCTGTGACCTGGGGGGAAAGTTCAGGTTGGGTGCACGGAGAGGGAGTCTTGGGTTGAAGAAGCTCTGGGGGCTGTGGGGTGGGTTTGGGAGGTCCTGGAACTGGGAGGTGGACCCAGTAGTCTGGGAATACTGGGGTCCAGGGTTTTTTCCGAGTGGGACTGTCAGCCAAGGGAGGGGATACAGGGGTTGGCCCTAGTCTCACTCTTCAGGGCTGTGCCGTAGCAGGGTGCCCAGCAGAAGGTGGGGCAGGTACTGGGCTTCCTTCTCTAGACACTGAAGTAGCTCCTGGATCTGTGGTGCCACTGCCTCAGAAGTGGGGGCCACTTTTCGCTGAACCAGAGCCAGCACCTGTGGGGAAGAGGAAGGATGAGAGGGGCAGCCTGAGGTCTCCCAGCCCCCACTCCAAGTTCCGACTCACCTCCCCTGGGCTCCGGCACAGGTGTGTCTTGCTGGATGAGTTGCCCTTGATGAGGAGGCGAACCAGTTCCTGTCTCTCCCCCTGGACAACCAGGAAGTCACCAAGACAGGCTGATTTTCCTTTCCCACTCCCAGCCTCTGGCCCTGCCCTCCCCTTTCCACAGGCCTGCTTCCTCTTAGAAGACTCACCCTAGACCTCTACCCTGACCAGGAAACCCAGCTCTGGATCATAAGGCTCCCAGTCTCACTTTGACCCCCCACCAGGCCCTGCCACCTCTCCCCGCAGTCCTGCTTCTTACCACCAGCTGGCGCCAGTGCAGGATCCGTTGCTGTTGAGCCTGTAGCTCCTGTAGCAGAAGCTGCCGCTGCCGAGCTGCCTCCTCCAGCTCCTGGCTCTGGGCACGCAGGGCCTTGAGCTCTGCCCACAGGCCACGTTCTCGGAGCTCCAGCACCAATGCTTGCCTGGGGGACAAGCAGGAGACAGCAATGGAGAGCAAGGTGACTAAGACTCACAGTGGAGGGGGGCAGAGAAGATCTTCAAGGATGCACAAGGAGCCACAGACTTGTAGAGAGTACACTGGCAAAGAGCTATAAGGGCAGAGGTCCAATATTCTGAGACCCCAGGGAGAGAGATGTCCTAGAGGCCTCCGCCCAGGGAGCTCCTCACCTCTCGCTGGATCCCAGGGTACATCTCTCCACCTCCTCCATCAGGCTGTGGAGGCGCCGGGTCAGGATTTGATGCTCCTTCAGGAGGGGGCCCCGCTGGGTGATCAGCACACCTACAGCTTGCCAGCCCTCCTGGGGTAGGGGTACAAAGTCAGGGTGGGCATTGATCCTGGGGGTGAGCGGATTGAGTGAATTTTGGGATGAGAAGGGGACAGAGTCTGGGAAGAGTGCCTAGGGGTCACCTGGATGAGATGCACCATGGATGGCAGGGCCTGGCTGGCATCTGACTGGTCTGGTACCTGGGACCTAGGGGTGGGGTGAAACTGCTGAGGGAACAGCTGGACCCTTGAGGGTAGTCACCATCAGTCCACCTGAATTTGGTCCCTGGATTTCAGTTCTGCCCCTATCAGCAGATCACTGTGCCTAGTCCCAGCCCTGCCCAGCTCACCCAGTCACCTGCCCTGCCCGACAATGGATGCACTCTACTACTCACCTGGCTATCTCTGTATCTTGGAGTCTTTCAGAATTGCACAGGGACCGAATCTCTGCCTCCCTTTCTGCAGCCAGGTGTTCCAAGGCGGCCAAGGCATGGCCTGGAGGGTGGTTTGTCAACAGAGTCTGGTGTGGGGAAGGATAAAAACAGGGCAGGATGGGGGCAGGGATGTCAGCTGGGACCACATGAGGATGGGGCAGAGTTGAGGAATCAGGTCCTGGTACCCGGAGGTTTGATCATGGGGCAATGGGTGTGGCCTTTTCCAAGTGCCTCCCTTACCTCCACTGAGCTAAGCCACTGCTGGTATGAAGTTCCAAAGTGGTCTTCTTCAGGGGTTCTGTGGGATTGGAAGAGGGGGCAGAGGATGTTACAAGGCAATCAACTCTTCCTCTAATCACCACCACCACCCTACAAAGTAGGAGCTGTCTTTGTCCCCAGTTTACAGATAAGGACACCCTAGTTCATCTAATCATGTTAGACTTGACGTCCCCTCTTATACCAACTTGTTGGTCAGCAGCCCTTGCATATGGGCTGCTTGCCTGGAACACCCTCTCAACCTTTTGCCTTTGCTAAGCCTCCTCACCAGAAAACCCATCCTGCTTCCTTAGCTGGGTAGTTTCTCCTCTCAGTACCCAGAGCCTCTCAGGCTTCTCCACCCCACAACTGTCCCCCCTAACTACCTGGGTTGTCGTGGTCTGTGATGGGTTTGTCTCTGCCTCTTCCCAGCTTGGGAGCCCTGTCAGGGTGGGCCCTGGGGCTGATATAGTGCAGAGGCTCAGTGTCTGAGGAATTAACAGACAAGTAACTTCCCTAAAGCCCAGGTTCTTTGCAGAGTTTCTGAGGGCTGGGTGACACTCACCGGATGCTGCTGCCTTTGGCCTGTGCAATCAGGAGGTTCTGTAGGAACTGGGTTCGGAGGGTGCAGGCTGTTCGGACATCACTCTGGGAAGAGGATGGGGCATTAAGGGGACTTAGGGGCCCACCTGACCCCACACCTGTCCTTCCCTCCATGGCCCAGCACTCTTACCAGGACCAAAGGCTCCAGGCCCAGGGATGCAGATGTTAAGGGTCCAAAGGTTACATCCATTTTAGCCTTCCTGGAGAGAGGAGTGTAGCTGGGGTTGGGGTCCCTGGAGAAGGGAGCTGGGAGAACAGACGTTTGTATCCCCTCCTGCTGCCAGCAAAGCTAGTCACAGGGATCACTGAGCCTGAATCTCAGGGGTCACCTCCAAAATTAGGCCACTGTCATCTCCTGGCTGGATGATTCCATTAGTTTCCTCATTGATCTCCCTGCTCTTGCTCTCTGCAGTCTATTCTCTACCCAGTAGTGAAAGGATCCTGTTAAAACCTCGGAACAGATCATGTCACTGTTCGTAAAAAAGTGATGTGTCTCATCATCCTTAGAGTAATAACAATGGGTAATAGAAACTGTTAGTTAAGTGAGTTAACTCACTTATCATACCTACCATATAAAGTAGATAGTATTATCCCCATTTTATAGATTTTAGAAACTGAGGCACAAACTTTGCCCAAGGTCACAGAGCTATAAGTGGTCAAGCCAGGGCATGAACTTAGCCTCAGGAAATTCTAGTACTTCTGCGGTGCTATGTCCATCTCTCCAACCTTACCTCCTCATGCTCTCCCTCTTGCCTGTGAAACTTAGGCTAAACTGTTCTTCTTTTTTTTTTAAAGATTTTATTTCATTATTTTTAGAAAGAGGGGAAGGGAGAGAGGCAGAGAGGGAGAGAGAAATCAATGTATGGTTGCTTTTCACCTGCCTCCAGCCACAGACCTGACTGGAGACCTGGTTTGCAACTTTATTATGTGCCCTGGCTGGGGAATCGAACCTTCGACCTTTGGGTTCGCAGGCCGGCGTCTTATCCACTGTGCTACCAGCCAGGGCTAAACTGTTCTCATAGTTGTTCTCATGTATCAAGCTCAAGGCCTCTGCTCTTACTCCCTCTTTGGGGAAATTCCTTCCCCAACTCATATGTTACCTCCTCAGAGATGCCTTCTCTGACCGCCCTACAACATCATCTCCTTTTCTATCTTATCACCTTCTCTTCATAGCACTTATCTCTACCTGCACTTACAGGATTTGTTCACCTTCTAGTTTACCATCAGTCTCCTCTGTATGAGTGTAAGCTCCATAAGGGCAAGGTTGTCCTTTGTTTACTGTTCTTTCCTGGTAGTGGTATTTTAGATATGTAGGTGTTACCATTCTAGGCACAAATACAGGTAGTTGAGATGACAGAACTTCCCTGGTCTCATGGACTTTAAATCCTAAAGAGTGGGGCTCAGAACTCTAGAATTAAAGAAGGAGTCAGGGCAGAGTACTGAGGTTTCTGCAGAAAACATCTCTCCACCCGGTCTGCTGACGGCTGGTCCCTGGGTACCTGAGGCCCACCTCTCTATGTCTTGCAGGTGCCTAAGCTGATTCTGTAGCCACTGCATGGGATGCTGGAGTCCACGCTGCTGTCTTCGCATGGCCCCAGCTTGGGCCTTGAGGAGGAGAGCACGCCGCTGAGTGTCTTGCATACTCTGCAGCTTCTGCTCTATGGCTATGTCTGTGTGAAGAACAGGCATGGCCATGAGTACTTCCCCAACAACCATTCTGCTGTCCATCTGTCCAGCCCCATGAGTCACCCTGAGCCTCGGTCTCCTGATCCATCAGCTCCAAACTCTGGTCTAACTCCTGGATCTCTGCCTGTAGGCGGGCAATAGCAGCTTCCAGCTCCAACTTCCGACAGGCCTAGTGGGATCAGGTACAGGGTCAGGTGCATAGCCGAGCTGTGGTTCAGCCTGGCCTAACTGTCCTTTGTGGAGCACCAGTTTCTTCACCCACACAGGGGAGGCTGCAGAGAGTTTTTACTAGGCAGTTACTATGTTTGAACCTCTAGGCCCAGGGGAACACTAGGATACTTACTATCCTGGGCCCCCTCCTTCCTCCTGGAATTGTATCACCCTCCCAACTGGTTTCCTGTCTGCATTGACAACACCACACCTCTGTCCCAGCCCTTATCTTCTCATAAGCCCCTTATCTAGGGGTCCCAGGCCTCTTGGAAGCATTCCCTTAGATGTCACCTGGGCCTCTGTATTTCTCCCAAACTGTCCCACACTGGCCTCAGTATTTCTCCCAAACTAGGCCATTCTCTCATCTACCCTCACCAAATTTGATGCCTCCTATCTCTGTTCTCTCCTTCCCCGTCATCCGTCTCCCTTTGGGCTGTAAATCTATAAATTCATGATCAGAACTGTTTTGTGATCCAGTATCCCCATTATCACCCAACACAAAGCTGAAGATCTACAAGTTCTCTTTTTGGATGAAAGAAAATATTGTATTACATGCTTCTCACCTCTGGACTGTTATGGTAGCCATACCTGTGGAAATGAGACCAGAGTTAGGGGATGACAGAGGCTTCCAGAAGGTGTGAGGCTGTGGTGTGGGTAGGGACAGGGCTGGAGAGGACTGGGGAAGATAGAGAGAGCTTTGAGGACCAGTTACCAGAGGAGGTTTCCACGGATCTTCTTGACATTCCTACATGGGACAGGTAGGAGAAAAAGGAGTTACTGTGGGACTTGCCTGTGTCCCCTCCCCTGCCACAGCCTCCCTTAGACAGCCAGGCTCACCTCTGGCTGCGCACATGCCGTAAGACGTAGGCCCAGATGTCAGCGCCCTGGCCCAGACACAGCCTGTGGGAAAAGCAGTCAGGGCATGCCTGGGTATCACGCAGGGTGGAGAATACTCATTCCCAGGGCGGTGGCGGGAGAAGGTCTTTACTAGGGAATTCATACTTCTGATGGGGAGGGAGGATTCATGTTGTGGGGGAGTAAGATAGCCCTTTCTGGGTGGGTCACTGAAAGGTGGGATTCTCACTGGGCCTGGGGGTAGCCTTATTCTCTGGTGCGGTGCGTCCTCTGGGGAGTCACTTCCAGTAGAGGGGGTGACGGGTGGACTGCCAGGATGTTCGCTGTCATTAAAGTATGTGAGCTCCCAGTCCTATCAATATAATCTCCAGTGGGGCAGGGTCCTCACTGGCTGGGCAGGGCGGTGAGCGGTGAGGTGCTGCAGCGGCGGCACCCAGGAGCCCCTATTTCCACAGGGGAAGGGACCTTCTTAACTCTTGGGGAAGCTTCTCAAGGGCGGCCTCACGGGGTGGGGGTGAAGTCTGAGGGTTACAGTCAGAAGGTCCCACTCAGACGCAGCGTCCTCACCCGGGATACACCACTGGGCGGGGGGCGCCCTGGAGGCCGTTCTCCCTGGCGCGGAGGACGAGGGAGGCGCGTCCTTAGTAATGAAGGTCTCACTCGCGGAGACACTCTCTCTAGGCTGGGGAGTCCTGCCCCGCAGCGCCCCTCACCTGCGCAGCATCGACTCCGGGCCCCGGGCTGCCTCGGGCGCCTCCATCTCCTCAACCGCCCAGCGAAGCAGTTCCCGCGCTTCCTGCACAAAGTCCATGACTGAGCCTTCGCCGCCGCCCCAACACCCTCTTCAACAGCGGCGCCCGCCTCTGACGTCACGAGCGCGCGCGACTTGATTGGTTGCCAGGCCAACCAGGGCCTCCGGGCTTTGCACGGCCTCCCTGCACCTCATACTCCTCTAGGAGGGATCCCGTTGAGTGAAGATGGGAGGGGAGGGGAGAAACGGTGGGGCTCACTTGCTTTCTGCGGCCTTCCTCTCACTGCCAGCTGATCCCTGGAGGCGAAAGGCCCTTACCTTGATTTTCTTGACAAAATGGGACTTTCATCTTAGGAGAATGAGAATCAAGCAAGGAGATAGAAGCCAAACTTACTGCTCTTAAATTTCAGAAACAGGTTATCTTAGGTCTGAGTGAAGGATAGAGGGCAGGTAGCATTGACTGTAATATGGCTCTGGCATATTTTCTTCCAGAGTCTTTTGTCCTTAACCATTTCATGACATTTATGAGCTGACCCTGTGCTGGGGACACCGTGGTGGCAGAGACACTCAGTCTTCATGCTCCGGAACTCACAGTTCAGTAGGGGGTAGGGGTGGGGGTGGATAGATGCATCACTAGATAGGGAGGGTAGAAAATAAGCGACAGGTGCGGGTCCATTTGGAATACAGGGAGTGCGAGAGGGCTGCGGGGTGCCCCAGAAAGCACTGGATACTAGGACTGGAGTTCACTAGGCTGGAGTTCTGGAGAGCCCATTCAGCCTCAAATAGAGCCCTGGAAAATGGCAACATTCAGGGCCCTTTCATTCAACATACTTGTCTAGGTCACCACTGTTTCCTTAGTGTCCAGTACAGAGCCTGACTGAATAGTTGTTGAAAAATAACAAGTGGAGGGGAGGGAGAGGTGGTGGGTGACTCTAAAGCTGGGAACCCCAGAGAGAAGGTTGGAGCAGAATGAGGAGTGGGGGGCAAGGGCATTGTTGGTCCACAGTAGGGTACAGTGGAGCAGAGAGAACACTGAGTGTATGAGGTACATTGACTGTAGGGGAGGAGGATGGTGGTGGCATACAGCATGAGGGCCAGGGCTCTGAGCTGGGGATTAGGTGGAGCAGACCCTGAAATGGGGACATGAAAGAAGGAGAAGTGTTGGGAGAGGTGCTGTTAACAATGTGGGGCTCTTATCTGTGTGAGGAGCCAAGGGATACATTCTGAGCCTCTGGTCCAGTGATAAGGGGGCCATGGGATCACCATTGAGATAGCAGATATGGGGGGAGGAGCTGAGTCCAGCTTCAAATGCTTCATAAGAGCAGAAAAGCAGAAGAGGGTGTCAGGGGCTTGATGTAATCCAGGTGGGCTTCCTGGAAGAAAGATCAGCAGCTTCTCTTTTATGATGCCTACTTTCTTAATAGCAGTCATTTCTCTCAGACATCTCCACCCTTCCACCCCTTGTGGAGTACTTTTCTATTAAAAAAAATCACTGGACAGTATGTTTGCCATGGGTCTCTGCGCCTCTTAAGGGGCTTTAAAAAATTATTGGCTGTTAAGCAAATGAAAAGGAAAGTCACAGGCTGGGATAAAATATTTGCAAAACCCATCTGATGGTGGCTCTGGCTGGTGTGTCTCAGTGGATTGACCACCAGCCTATGAACCGAAAGGTTGCTGGTTCAATTCCCAGTCAGGACATGCACCTGGTTGTGGGCCAGGTCCCTGGTTGGGGGTGTGTGAAAGGCAACCAACTGATGTTTCTCTCACACATTGATGTTTCCCTCCCTCCCTTGCCCTCTCTCTCTGAACATAAGTAAATAAAATCTTTTTAAAAAGAATATCTGATGATGAACTTGGATCCAAAATATACAAAGAAGTCCTGGCTGGTGGCTCAGTGGACAGGCGCCAGCCAGCCTTTGAACCTAAAGGTTGCTTGTTCGATTCCCTAGCCTGGGCACGTAATGAGGTTGCAAGCCAGGTCCGTAACTGGAGGCAGGTGAAAGGCAACCATACTGTGATGTCTGTCTCCCTCTCTGCCTCTTTCCCTTCCCTTCTGATGTAGATATAGGAAAATGTTGACACCTATTAAATCTTGACATTACATGGGGATTTGTTAAACTACTTTTATGCGCAGATTTGAAAGCTTCATTAATTTTCCTTGTGTAGTATTATGTGCTGGCCACAGCTGGAGCCTGGGTCCTTGGCACAAAAACCCTGGTGTGGGTCTTTACAAGATGGTCAGTGAACTCCTGAGAGTGAGACTTGGTGAACATGATCTCTTTCCAGAGGTCAGGGGTGAGATAGATGAAGGTCTTGGTAATGGCATTGAAGGTGGCCTTGGCGAAGTTGTCCAAGTGGGCAGTGCAGCCCACAGTTGACAGGTAGCGGTTGTTGATACTGCCATCAGCAGCAGCTCCTTGGGCACGGGGATTGGCTGAGACAATGCCAGCACCCTTGGGGGCAAGGATGAGGTGCACCATCGCAGAGACACAGCAGCCAATCACCTTGCAAAGGACAGTGTGAGGCTTGTCAATCTTGTTCCTCCAACAACCTCGCTGCACAGGTGCAATTGAGAGCTTGGCCAGGATGATGGCCTGCTGGACGGCAGTGGCTACTTCCTTGGATCATTTGAACCTGGTTCTCTGGCCAGCACAGGTCTGCTTTTGCACAGGCATAATCTTCAAAACCTCCTTCTTGAGAGATGCCTCCGGGAAAGTCAATGATCTCAGGTTCCTTGATGGGCAGGGAGAAGAGGAAAATCTCCTCCCAAGATTTGACCTTCATGCCCTTGACCAGGTGGCCCAACTTGATGACAGGGATCCACTCCTGGTCCTTGGCTTTGTTTCTGTAGGGTCCAAGGCCTCAGCCCCACCCCCGCCCCAGCCATGACCTCAGTTCTGGATGCTGCTGACAAACCCTCCTTGGCAGCTATCACAGCCTCCCATTCCAGGGACCCTAGAATTCCAGGCCCTCTGCTGCAGGAGTGTCATCTGTCGTTGGGTGTTTCTTTGAAAGAAGCAGATTTGAAACCTTTATCTAAATAGATTAAGCAATTTAAAGTTTTTAAAAAGTGGGAAACACCATTCTGGTTGTTCTGTTGAGGGTGGGTCAGAGGAGAAGACTAAGACTAGGGCAGAGAGCTGTAACAGGTGATGACAGTGTTAAAGGATAGCAGTGGACAGGTGGGAGAGATGCTGGGGCAGAGAGAAGGGAATTTACCTGCAGGTTAAAACTTTTCCAGAAAGGAGCTCAGTGTTCTCACTGGGGCAGTACCTCCCTTCCGCTTCTGGCATTTTATTCCTGCTATGCAGCCTATCTCAATCATCCTTATTTCTTATCTTCAGTACTACTTCCTCTTTAGATGTCCCTTCCCAGGAGAGCCTTCTTTGCCCCAAAAACCAGGTTGTTGGATTACCTCCTCTGGGCTCAGAGCTAAACCTCTTTCTGAATATCTGAAAACCCAATTCAAAGTTTTTCCCCCCTCCTAAACAAAAAAATACTTTGGTTCACATGATTTTAAAAACTACTGGTTCACTAGTATAAAGGAACCATGGACATGGACAACAGGTGGAAATGACTTTGGGGGGAAATGGGTGAGTGGGGAGGGGGACAGAAGGGAGCAAAATGGGGATGGATGTAATACAACAACAATAAAAATAACAAACAAAACAAAACAAAAAAACCCTACTGGTTCAAGTGAGGTGTGATCTAGAAGTTCAAACACTGGAAGGTAGTTGTAATGATCAAAGTCTCTGCAGTCAGACTAATAAGGTTTGGATTCTATTCCACCACTCATAGGCTGGATAATCTTAGGCAAGTCTCTCAATCACTCTGGCTTCCGTTTCTCTATTTATGAATTGGGGACAATAACAATACTTCTTTTCGGTGTTGTTGTGGTATTTAAATGAGATAATATGCATAGGCTCTTTGAACAATGTTTGAATTCAGTTGACTATTCAATGACTATCATGATGATGATGATGATGATGTCATTGAGGACCCAGTTTCTTGTTCCTCCATTTAAAAAAAAATCTGGCGCACATTATGTTTATTGTATTTTTCCATTACTACCATTTCTCCTCATAACCATCACACTGTTGTCCATGTCCATGAGTCCTTTTCCTTTTTGCTCAATCCCTCCACCTCCTAACCACCCCAACCCATAGCTGTCAGCCTTCTCTCTATGTCTGTCTCTATTTTGTTTGTTAATTCAGTTTTCTCATTGGATTCCACATATGAATGAAATCATCATTTGTCTTTCTCTGACTTATTTCACTTGGCATAATGTTCTCTAGGTCCATCCATGCTGTCACAAAGGGTAAAATTTTCTTCCCTTTTTTACGGCTGAGTAATATTCCATTATGTATTTGGACCATAGTTGTTTTACCCACTCATCTACTGAGGGACACTTGGGCTGCTTCCAAATCTGGGCGATTGTAAATAACACTGAAATGAATATAGGGGTGCTTATATTCTTTTGAATTAGTGTTCCAGGTTCCTTAGGTTAAATTCCCAGAAGTGGAATCACTGGGTTATAAGGCAGTTTCATTTTTAATTTTTTAAGGTATCTCCATACTGCTTCCCAAAGTAGCTGCACCAGTCTGCAATCCCACCAACAATGCAAAAGGGTCCCCCTTTCTCCTCATCCTCACCAGCACTTATTTTTGATTTATTGATGACAGTCATCCTAACAGGTGTGAGGTGATATCTCATTGTGGTTTTAATTTACATTTATCTGATGATTAGTTATGTTGACCATCTTTTCATATGTTTATTGGCTATGTTATGTCCTTTTTGGAGAAGTGTCTATTCAGGTCCTTTGCCCATTTTTAATTGAATTATTTGTTTTTGGGAGTTGAGTTTGGGTGTTATAAGTTCTTTATAAATTTTGGATAGTATCTCCTTATCAAATGTATTGAGAATATGTTCTTCTATACAGTGGTTTTTACATTTTGCTGATGGTTTCCTTTGTTGTGCAAAACATTTTTAGTTTGATGTAGTCCCATTTGTTTATTTTTTTGTTGGTTTCCTTTGCCTGAGGAAATACACGAGAAAAAATATTGATATGAGCAATGTCCAAGATTTTACTGCCTATGTTTTCTTCTAGGATTAAAAAAAATATATTTTGAAATAAATTTATTCTTTTTTTAAATTTAATTTTATTGTTGTTGTATTACATCCATCCCCTTTTTACTCCCCTTTGTCCCCTTTCCCACCCACCCACTGTCCCCCAAAGTCAATCCCACTTGTTGTCTATGTCCATGGTTCTTCCATACTAGTTCCTTGATTAAACTGCTCCCCTTCTTTGCCTCTTCCTCCTCCCTCCACTCTGCCCACTGGAGATCTATTCATTGTATTCATGTATCTGGTTCTATTTTCTTGTTTATTTATTTTGTTCATTATTGTCCTGTAATGGGTGAGATCACATGGTATTTGTCTTTCACTGACTGGCTTATTTCACTAAGCCTAATACTTTCCAGTTCCATCCATGTTGTTGCAAAAGGTAGGAGTTCCTTCTTTCTTTCTGCTATGTAGTATTCCATTGTGTAAATGTGCCAAAGTTTTTTGATCCAATCATCCACTGATGGGCACTTGGGCTGTTTCCAGCACTTGGCTATTGTAAATAGTGCTGCTATGAACATAGGTCCTTATGAATTGGTGTTTCAGGGTTCTTCAGGTATAGTCCTAGTAGTGGAACTGCTGGATCAAAAGGCAGTTCCGTTTTTAGTTTTTGAAGGAAACTCCATACTATTTTCCATAGTGACTGCACCAGTCTGCATTCCCACCAGCAGTGCACCAGGGTTCCCTTTTCCCCATGTCCTTGCCAGCACTTGTTGTTTGTTGATTTGCTGATGATGGCCATACTGACAGGTGTGAGGTGGTATCTTATCGTGGTTTTAATTTGCATCTCTCTGATGGCTAGTGATGTCGAGCATTCTTTCATATGCCTCTGGGCCCTTTGTATGTCTTCCTCAGTGAGTTGTCTGCTCAGGTCCTTTGCCCATTTTTTAATTGGGCTGTCTGTCTTCCTGGTGTTGAGTCTCATAACTTCTTTATCTATTTTGGATGTCAAACCCTTGTCTGCGGTATCATTGGCAAATATGTTTTCCCATACAATTGGTTCCCTTTGAATTTTGCTGATGTTTTCTTTAGCTGAACAGAAACTTTTCAATTTGATATAGTCCCATTTAGTTATTTTTTATTTCCTTTGCCCTTGGAGAAGTATCAGGAAACATATTTATATGTAGAATATCTAAAATTTTACTGTTTATATTTTTCTCCAGGACCTTTATGGTGGCACTGCTTATGCTTAAGTCCTTTATCTTGAGTTTATTCTGGTGTACGGTGTAAGTTGGTGGTATAGTTTTATTTTTTTGCAGGTTGCTGTCCAGTTCTCCCAACAACACTTGTTGAAGAAACTGTTTTTACTCCATTTTATGTTCCTTCCCTCTTTGTCGAATATTAATTGACCATCGAGTCCTGGTTTATTTCTGGGCTCTCTATTCTGTTTCATTGATCTATATGTCTGTTCTTATGCCAGTACCAGATTGTTTTGATGACAGTAGCCTTGTAGTATAGTTTGATGTCTGGTACTGTGGTTCCTCCTCCGTTATTCTTCTTTCTCAATATTGCTGAGGCTATTCGTGGGTGTTTTTGGCTCCATATAAATTTTTGAAGTATTTTTTCTATGTCTGTGAAGTATGTCATTGGTATTTGAATTGGGATTGTATTGAATCTATAGATTGCTTTGAGTAGTATGGACATTTTAATGATGTTAATTCTTCCCATCCATGAACATGGTATATGCTTCCATTTATTTGTATCTTCCTTCATTTCTTTCTTCAATGTTCTGTAGTTTTCTGAGTACAGGTCTCTTACCTCCTTGGTTAAGTTTATTCCTAAGTACTTTATTTTTTTTGTTGCAATGGTAAATAGAATTTGTCTTCTAGCTTCTATCTCTGATGTTTCATTATTGCTATACAAAAATGCTTTTGATTTCTGGATATTGACTTCATACCCAGCTATTTCGCTAAATTTGCTTATTAGGTTGAGTAAGTTTTTGGTGGAGTCTATAGGGTTTTGTATATACACTATCATATCATCTGCAAATAATGACAATTTGACTTTCTCCTTTCCAATTTGGATACCTCTGATTCCTTTTTCTTCTCTGATCACTATGGCTAGAACTTCCAAAACCATGTTGAACAGGAGTGGAGAAAGTGGACAGCTTTGTCTTGTTCCTGATCTTAGGGGGAAAGCTTTTAGTTTTTGCCGGTTGAGTATTATATTGGCTTCAGGTTTCTCATATCTGGCCTTTATTATGTTGAGGTACGCTCTCTCTATTCCCATTTTGCTGAGTGTTTTTATCATAAATGGTTGCTGTACTTGATCAAATGGTTTTTCAGCATCTATTGATATGATCATATGGTTTTTGTCTTTCATTTGTTGATGTGGTGTATTACATTTATTGATTTGGGAATATTGTACCATCCTTGCATCCCTGGGATGAGACCTACTTGATCATGGTGTATGATCTTTTGAATGTATTGCTGGATCCGGTTGGTCAATATTTTGTTGAGAATCTTAGCATCTATGTTCATCAGAGATATTGGCCTATAGTTTTCTTTCTTAGTTGTGTTTGACCTGGTTTTGGGATTAGAATAATATTGGCCTCATAGAAAGTGTTTGGGAGTCTTCCATCTTCTTGGATTTTTTGGAATAAGTTAAATGTTTGGTAGAATTCACCTGTGTAGCCATCTGGTCCTGGGCTCTTGTGCTTTGGGAGATTTTTTATTACTTCTTTAATTTCACTAGTTGTTATTGGCCTATTCAGGCTTTCTGCTTCTTATGGATTCAGTTTTGGTAGATTATACATTTCCAGAAATGTGTCCATTTCACCCGGGTTGTCATATTTCTTGCCATATAGTTGTTTGTAGTAATTTCTTACAATCCTTGGTATTTCTGAAGTATCAGTTGTGATTCCTCTTCTGTCATTTCTGATTCTATTTATTTGGGTCCTCTCTTTCTTTTTCTTGATGAGTCTGGATAAAGGCTTGTCAATATTGTTTATTTTTTCAAAGAACAAACTCCTGGACTTGTTGATTCTTAGAATTGTAGTTTGAGTCTCTTAAGTTATTTAACTCTGCTTGAATCTTGATGACTTCCTTCCTTCTACTTGCTCTGGGCTTTGTTTGTTGTTGCAGCTTTATGGTTAGGTTGTTTGTATAAGCTTCTTCTATCCTATTTAGGTAGGCCTGTATTGCTATGAATTTCCCTCTGAGAACTGCCTTTGCCGTGTCCCATAGGTTTTGGGCTGTTGTGTATTTATTGTCATTTGTTTCCAGAAAATTTTGATTTCATCTTTGATCTCATCGTTAACCCATTCATTACTTAAAAGCATGTTATTCAGTCTCCGTGAGTTAGAGTGTTTTTGGCTTTTTCCCTTGAGGTTTGTTTCTAGTTTCAAGCCATTGTGATCTGAGAAGATGCTTGGTGTGATTTCAATTGTCCCATATTTGTGAAGGCTTGTCTTGTGACCTATACCATGTGGTCTATGTTAGAGAATGTTCCATATGCATTTGAAAAGAATGTGTATTTTGCTTCTTTGGGGTGAAAGGTTCTGTATATATCAGTTAGGTCCATTTCTTCTAGAGTGTTGTTCAATGCCACAACATTCTTGGTGATTTTTTGTTTGGAAGATCTGTCCATTGTTGATAATGGGGTATTAAAATTCCCTACTATTAGTGTGTTGCTGTCCATATCCTTCTTGAAATCCTCCAAGATTTTCCTTTATATTTGGGAGCTCTTGCATTGGGTGCATATATGTTTACCAGAGTTATATCTTCTTGATGGATTGTTCCCTTTATTATATTATGCAATGTCCTTCTTTATCTCTTTTTATGGCCTTCATCATAAAATCTATTTTGTCTGAAATAAGTATTGCTACTCCAGCCTTTTTTCCTGTCCATTTGCTTTAAATATATTTTTCCATCCCTTCACTTTTAATCTGTGTTGATCTTTTGCCTGAGGTGGGTCTCTTGAAGACAGCATATATGTGGGTCATGTTTTCTTATTCATTCAGGTAGCCTATGTCTTTTGATTGGCACATTCAATCCATTTACATTTAAGGTTATTATTGACTGATACTTATAGGATTAAAAAAGAAGATGTTATTTATTATTTTTCAAAGAGAGGGGAAGGGAGAGAGGCAGAGAAGGAGAGAAATTCAATGTATGGTTGCCTTTCACCTGCCTCCAGCTATGGAGACCTGGCTGGAGACCTGACTTGCAACTTGGGTATATGCCCTGACTGGGAATTGAACCAACAACCTTTGGGTGCGCAGGCCGGCACCTTACCCACTGTGCCATCAGCCAGGGCCTAGGATTTTTATGGCTTCAAGTTTAACATTTAAGCCTTTAATTCATTTTGAATTTATTCTTGTGGGTGATGTAAGACGGTGGTCTAGTTTAATTTTTCTGCACTTATCTGTCCAATTTTCCCAACACCATTATTAAATAAGTTATCTAGCTTGCTGTATGTGCTTGCTTCCTCTGTCAACATTGATCATAAAGATTTTTTTCCTGGGCTCTCCATTCTGTTACATTGATCTATGTGTCTGTTTTTAGGCCAGTACTATTCTGTATTTTGCTTTCTATTGTTTGCTTCCTTGGCTCCTCTTTCATCTTGGTAGCCCCAGGTTCTTCCTCATGGTTGCAAACTAGATTACCCTACACCCTCCAAGGAGGGAAAGAAAGATGTGGTTTTAGAGGTTAACATGGAAAAGGTAGGCTGCTTCTCTTTACTATAAACTTTCAGAAACTATTTACTTAAGTCTTATTGGCTCAGGAAGGTTCACATGCTCACTGCTGAACCAATTTGTGAGTCAGAATATGGCTTCCAAGCTCTATAATGACCGATATGCCATACCTCCTTAGACTCATCTCTCACCTCTCTCCCTAGATCAGACAAGGGGAGCTATGTCCTTCCAGCTCCTAGTGCCATGAGGCTAATTCTGTCCAATGGACCAAGAGCAAAAGCATAGGGCATTTTAGGGCCAAAGCTTAATTATAACAATTTTCCCCCTTGCTTTACTGAGGTATAACTGCCAAATAAAATGTATATTTTAAAGTGTACTACATGGTGATTTAATATATGTATACATTGTGAAATTATTGTTACAATCAAGTTAATATGCTCATCATCTCAGGTAGTTACTTTCTGTTTTTTATTTTGGTGAAGATGCTTAAGATCTACTCTCTTAGCATATTTTAGTATACAATACAGTATTATTGCTAAATCATAATCACCATTTTATACATTAGATCCTCCAAACTTATTATATCTTATACCTGAAAAGTTGTACCTTTTTAACCCACTTGTCTCCATTCCCCCCACCCCCAGCCCCTGGCAGCCACCATTCTACATTCTGTCTCTATGATTTCACATAAGTGACATCACAGAGTATTTGTGTTTCTCTGACTTATTTCACTTAGCATAACACCCTTAAGGTCCCTCTATGTTGCTGGAAATGACAGGATTTCATATTTCTCGTGGCTGAATAATATCCCTTTGTGTATATATGTATTCCATATCTTTAAAAAAATCCATTTATTTGTCCTCAGACACTTAGGTTGTTTACATACTTTGGCTATTGTGAACATACTGCAATAATAACAAGAGGGCAGATACCTATTTGAGACAGTGACTTTATTTCCTTTGGATATCTACCCAGAAGTGGGATTGCTGGATTATATGGTTCTTCTATTTTTAATTTTTTGAGGACGCTCAGTACTGTTTCGCACAGTGCTTGTACAAATTTACACCCCCCAACAGCACAAAGGTTTACTTTCAGGACAAAGCTTTTAAGAAGCTGGTGTGAGTTCTTCACTCTCTCTTTTTCTGTCTGGACTCTGAGCCCTTAAGGAGATGGTGTAATCACTAAGCAAAAACAGCCTGGATCTCTGACTTATTATGTGGATCATGAGAAATGCCCCATTGGTAGGTTCTGTGAGGGAGAAAGAAACTATTTTTTGAGCTACTGATTTGGTGGGGTTTATTTGTTATAGCTTTTAGCAAGCTCAGAAACAATATTCCCTCTAGATTCTCATTGCTCCCTCTCAAACCATCTGTGGTTTTGATATCTCCAAAGTGTCATGGACTGATCCTTTGTTTTATACCCAATTGACAAGATAACATACTTGAATGTTAGAGCAAATTGCTGTAAGCACTGACTGGCAATGTCTTATTTCATCGCAGACCATTATGGTGCTGCTTTAGGTTATGGCCTTGTTCCCCACCCCTCTCTCTCTACAGCATTTTTCATTCTGTGTAATCTTCTTTATTTAATGGTCTACTTGTTTATGGTTTTCTTTCCCACTAGTATGTAGGTTCCACTGTTAGGGACTGCTAGTCTGTTTGGCAAGGCCCAGCTAGCAGAAAAGGGCTTTTGGCAAGGCCGGCCCTAGTGCCAGGTGGACCTGGAACGGACACCATGTATAGGGAGTCAGCCCAGTGTGTTTACCCCATAGCCCATGAAGCATGGAAAGCAGAGAGTGTGCCATGCCTTGTTCTCTGCAGCTAGCTTAGCTTCCTGGTTTCAGTTGAGCAAGTGCCAGTAATACCTGCATATAAGCTTAGTGTGATTAATAAATGGGACTCGTGACTTGGGTGAGCCTCCCGACCCCAACTTTGTCTCTTCTCTCTTTCTTGCGTCCTCCACCATCCAAACCCGGTGCGTAATCCAGGGACGGCTGGTCTATCACACTCCATTAGAAAGGGGTCTTATTTCTATTTCTCCATTGTGTGTATAGTTCCTAGTGCAGTGCTTGGTATATTGCAGATGCCTAGAAAGTGTTTATTGAATGAATTTGATGGCTGGGGGCAACGGGGAGAGAAAGCATATATTTGTTATAGAAGCTCTCTACAATCAGAACATGAACCAAATTCTAACCAGGCTCACTGACAAGATGCTTGATTTCCTGGTTTGCTGGTAGACAATAAGCACCTTAGTTAATTAGGTCTGTCTTTTACAAACCTCTTCCCTAAGTTTCCTCCATTAGAAATAAGACTGCTCTGGGCTGTTACTGTCTGATGATATGTTTGTTCTCCACCCTGGTTTATAAGTTCTGTGGGGGTGAGGTTGGAATGTAAGTGGTGACTGCTCTGTCCCTAGAATCAGGCAGTGCAAGCAAGGCCCTTGTTTAACATAAATAGAGGTGTTAACATATGAATGATGTCAGGAGGGGAGGCTGTCCTGGGGAAACACTGCCCTTACCCTGTCTTCCGTGACCCTTATCCCTTGGCAGGGTCCCAGGAATGGTCTTGAGTCCTGGTCCAATGGGCTGCCTGAGCTACCACTTCCTTCCCCAGTAACCACCTCAAATTGCAGGCTTAGACTGGTAATATTTGGCACTCCAGACATGGAGGAGCAGAAGTCCCACTTGTCCCAAGTGGATACTTAGAGCCAGGGGTAGTAGCACCGTTGTATATATTTGTTGGTTTGTTCATGAACTGAAGAGGGTGTTACCGAGAAAATAAGTCCATTATGTAGAAAATCAAGAGGATGAGTGTGATGAGGCTTCCCATAACAATCCCCAAGACTGCAATGTAGAAGACTTGGTGGGAGGTCTCAGCTGCCAAGGCTCGTTCATTCCATTTGTTGTTGTGCCTTGTCTGATTTGAGGGGAGAGGTAGAACAGGAAGAGATGGGCTTAAATGCATTATTGGATGGGGGTAAACCATGGAACTGTATGGATATAGGATAGGGCCCTGAACCCACAGGCGAGATACAAGGATGAGTTTGAGTTAGGGCTATGGCCAGGAGGAAGAGGAAGGGAGTGTGAGGGTTGGCATGATTCAGATTCCCACCTGGATGGAGAAGATCAAGGCTACAATGCCTATGGGAAAACACAAGAGGAAGGCCCAAATCGACAGGCACATGTAATCTTTGGGGGGCTTGTCAGGCAAAATTTCAAATGCCTGGGGGCAGAAAGTGGGTTATAACTTAGTATGTATGGCTTTTGGCCTCTACTATTACCCCTGACCTCATCTGTTTTCACACTAACATGTCTCCTTGGCTCCTGTAAATTCTTTAATTTAAAACTCTTATTGACTCTATAAAACTCTCGCCATATCCCTTCTAACCACTGCCTATCCCCTTTAATATCCCCCTGTCCCCTACAACTCCCAGCCCCCTTGTCACCCTGCCCTATCCCTCTCTGTTCCTTGTCTTCTACAATCTCCTTCCTATCTTCTGTAACTGCTCTGCAGACTCCTGCATCACTTCTTTCATGGCCCCATCCTATCTTCCCAAATCCCCTTCGGACTCTGATGACTCTTATTCATCTTTCCAGAAAGCTCAACTAATGCACATGCTTTCCCTATAACTGCCTCACAAGCAACTGTGTCTTTGCCTATATAAAACATCCTACTAAGAAGATCCTCACTCAACAATTTGTCTCATTTTTCACCTGTAAAACCTTCATTGTCCCTCATAAAAACCCTCATCCTATGGAACTTCTAATGTCACCAATAGCTCTCTGCTTGTCCCACTTATAATATCCCTCACTTTGTCGTTATGAACCTCCCTGGTCCTGCTATGATCCATAAAGCTCTCATTGGGATCCTCTAAGACCTTTGAGCACCTTTCCACGTCACTCATAGCCTTTTCTCTGTCCCTTTATAAAGGCCTGCCCTTCCTCCAAGATCTTCCCTCCACCTTTCCAGCTAGCTTCCTGACCTTTGAGCACCTTCTGCATCCACTTGTTACAGCCTCCCTTCTCTCCTAAAGCTGTATCCCCTTTAATCACCTACCTACTTATAAACACCTCCTTCACCCATCATGAAGCCCTCCTTGCTCCCTTATTCCCTTATTCTCCTTCTAACTCCTTCCCACCTGTCCCCCATAAATTCCCTCCCTGCCCCTCTCAAACACCCCCATTAGGGTATCTGGCTCTGGCTGCTTGCATCTGCTCGCTCACGCCAACCAGTTGGGGATTGCCATGGAGACCACACAGGACCCTCCTCCTATCCTGGATTTTTACTTCTGTTGGCTGATTGGAGGTTTTCTGTGCTTAGCAGAAGAGGCTAATACTGGCCTGCCTGCTGATTGGTCTGATAGAGTGCCGGTCTTTCCTACTCTCTTGAGTGATTGGTCAATCCACGGAGTTTTTAATACACTTTAGTTTTGAGTGGCCTTTATATATTCTGGATACAGTCCGTCTGTCATATTTACGTATGATTTGCATTTTTTCTTGGTTTGTACTTATCTTTTCATTTTCTGTTACTTGCAGAGCAGAATTTTAAAATAACATTTATAGAATCCAAATTATTTTTTAAATTCTTTTAGGTACGTGATTTGGTGTCTAATAACTCTGCTTAACTCAGGGACAAGAAGAATTTCTCCTATGTTTCCTCCCAATATTTGATAGTATATATATTTTAGATCCACACTAAGTTAATATTTGTATAAGATGTGAATTTTTAGTGGAGATTAATTTTTCATATGGCTTTTCACCGAACTTAAAACGATTACAGAAAACACTATTCTTTCATAAATAAATTGTCTTTGGACTTAAAAAAAATAAATTGGCCATATTTATGTGGGTTTCTTTCTTCAGTTCTTATTTTTCTGTTCTGTTGGCATAGGTGTATATCTGCCAATAACACACTGTCTTATTAGTGTAGCTTTACAGTGATTCTTAAAATTTATTTTTCTTTCTCAGAATTATTTTGACTGTGCTTGCCTAGATCAACACATTTTTTTTGCATTTAAATTTAAACTTTTAATTACAGTTTATATTCAATATTATTTTGTATTAGTTTTAGGTGTACAGCATAGCTGTTAGACAATCATATTCTTATACAGAGTAATCCTCCCTGTACCCACCTGTCACCATACATAGTTATTACAATGTTATTGACTATATTCTCTATGCTGTGCTTTACCTCCCCATGACTATTTTGACTATCAATTGTATTTTTGATCTTTTCACCTTTTGCACCCATCCTCCAACCCTCCCTCTGATAGTTATCTGATAGGTAACTATCAGATGCCTGTTAATTTTTGGAAGTAGAAAATACCTTAAAAAATAAAGAAAAAGGAATACAAAGGCAAATGTGAATGTAGAGAAGTTAAAGACAAAAAATGAAATAAGACAAATTATGAATAAAATAACACCATTCAAGTTTACTTGGGAATCAATTTCTGATAACCATTTTAAGACCCAAATAGTGAAGATCAACAAATCTTGTTGCTCTTTTAATAGGAATTGCATTAGAATTACATATCAGTTGGGGAGAGATGTTGAGTCTCCCAATTCATTTTTAAGGTATTCTTTAAAAAAATACATTCATATATATATATTTAAAGGATTTTATTCATTATTTTTAGAGAAAGGGAAAGGGAGAGAAGAAGAAAGGGAGAGAAACATCAATGCCTTTCACCTGCCTCCATCTGGGGACCTGGCTGGAGACCTGGCTTGCAACCTGGTTATGTGCCCTGGCTGGGAATCGAACCAGCGACACTTGGGTTCACAGGTTGGCACTCGATCCACTGAGCCACACCAGCCTGGTTAAGTTATTCTTTTTCTATCATTAGTAGCTATAATTTAAATATAATAACTCATACATACACAAAATATTTTAGATTATATCCACCTACTTGATTTTTTGGATGCTATTGAAATAGTATTAAATTTTTTGGTTTCTCATTGTTCATTGCTACTATATAAAAATACAATAGTTTTTTATTTTAATTAATTAATTAATTAAAAAAAGACTTATTCACTATTTCCAGAGAGAGAGGAAGGGAGAGAGGCAGAGAGGGAGAGAAACATCAATGCATGGCTGCTCCCCACCCGCCCCCAGCCACAGACCTGGCTGAAGTCCCTGCCCGCAACCCGGCCATGTGCCCCGGCTGGGGAATTGAACCAATGACCACTGGGTCTGCAGGCTGGTGCCCTATCCACTGCCCCACCAGCCAGGGTTACAATAGTTTTTTAAAAGTATATTTCATTGATTATGCTGTTACAGTTGTCCCAATTTCTTTTCCCTTTGCTCCCCTCCACCCAGGACCCCCCTTCCCTCCTGAAATTGCATCCCCTTCTTTAGTTCATGCTCATGGGTCGTGCATATAAGTTTCCTGATTTCACCATTTCCTATATTATTCTTAACTTCCCCTGTGTATCTTGTACCCACCAGTTATGTTTCCTAATTCCTGCACCATTTCCCCATTTCTCCCCAATCCCTCTCCCAGCTGATAATCCTTCCAATGATCTCCATATTTATCACTGAAATCCTATTCTGGTTTGCTTAGTTTGTTCTTGTTTTTTAGATTCTGTTGTTGATAGTTGTGAGTTTGTCATTTTAATGTTCATAGTTCTGATCTTCTTTTTCTTAAGTAAGTCCCTTTAACATTTCATATAATAAGGGCTTGGTGATGACGAGCTCCTTTAGTTTTACCTTGTCTGGGAAGCACTTTATCTGCCCTTCCATTCTAAATGATAGCTTTGCTGGATAGAGTAATCTTGGTTGTAAGTTCTTGCTTTTCATCACTTTGAATACTTCTTGCTAGTCCCTTCTCGACTGCAAAGCTTCTTTTGAGAATTCAGCTGATAGTCTTATAGGAACTCCTTTGTAGGTAACACTCTGCTTTCCTCTTGCTGCTTTTAATATTCTCTCTTTAGCTTTAATCTTTTTGGCATTTTAATTATGACGTGTCTCCAAGTAGTCCTCTTTGGGTCCAGCTTGCTTGGGACTCTCTGTGCTTCCTGGATTTGTATGCTTATTTCCTTTGCCAAATTTGGGAAGTTTTCTTTCATTATTTTTTCACACAAGTTTTCAATATCTTGGTCACCCTCTTCTCCTTCCAATGATTCAGATGCTGACCCTTTTGAAGATGTGTAAGAGTCTTCTTATATTCTCCACAGTTTTTTGAATTCTTGTTTTTTCATTCTGTTCTGGTTGAAAGTTTATTTCTTCCTTATGTTTCAAATCATTGATTTGAATTCTATCTTTCCTTCACTGTTGGTTCCCTGTGGGTTTTTATTTATTTAACTTAATGTAGACTTTATTTCTTTCCTTATGCTTTTGCCATACTCAATGAGTTCTCAGAGCATTCTGATCACCAGTGTTTGGAACTCTGCATCTGACAGGTTTGGCTATCTTCATTTTGCTTAGTTATTTTTCTGGAGTTTTGATCTATTCTTTAACTTGGGCCATGCTTCTTTATCTCCTTGTTTAGGCAGCCTCTTTGTGTTTGTTTCTATGTATTAGGTAGAGCTATTACCTGGGAAACCCTGGTTATTCTCACCAATGCAATGAAGAGTTACAGATCAACAATCCTTTTAGTGTGCACACAAAGTTTATTAATGAATGGGAGAGCAGGTATGAGTTGCTATCTCATGTGGTTTTGCTTTGCATTTCACTAATAATTAGTGAAATTGAACATCTTTTCATATACCTGTTGACCTTTATATGTCTTCTAGTGGGAAGGTTCTGTTTAGGTTCTGTACCCATTTTCAAAGTGGCTTGTTTGCTCGTTTCTTCTGTTGTTTTGATTGGTGTGAGTTCTTTACCTGTTTTGAATATTAACCCCATTGGAGGTGTTGTTTACAAATACCTTCTTCCATTCAGTTGATTGCCTTATGTGTTTTGTCCATCATTTATTTTGCTGTGTAGAAGCTTTTTAATTTAACATAGCCCCATTCATTTATTTTTACTTTTACTTCCCTTAACTTTGGGGTCAAATTCATAGTCTTCTCTAAGAGCAAGGTCCATAAGTTTGATGTCTATGTTTTTTTCCTATGTATTTTATTGTTTTAGGCCTTATATTTAGGTTCTTGATCCATTTTGAGTTAATATTTGTGATTGGTGACAAATAGCAATATAGTTTTTCTTTTGCATTTGGCTTTCCAATGTTCCCAACACTGTTTATTGAAGAGGGTTTCTTTTCTCCATTGTATATTTTTTGCTTCTTTGTTGAAAATTATTTGCCCATATACATGTACATGTGGGTTTATTTCTGGGGTCTCAATTCTGTCCCATTGGTCTGTGTCTGTTTTTCTGCCAATACCATGCTATTTTGATTATTGGATCTTTATAGTGTAATTTGAAATCAGAAGTGTGATACCTCTTGGTTTGTTCTTTTTTTTTCTTGGGATTGATTTGGACATTTGGTGTCTTCCTGTGGTTCCATACACATCTGATGATTTTTTAGGGGAAAAATCCATTGGAATTTTAATGGGAATTGCATTATATCTGTATATTGCTTTGGGTAATAAGGCCATTTTTACTATATTGATTCTTCAAATTCATGAACATGGAATTCTTTCCTTTTCTTTGTATCTTCTTGAATTTCTTTCAATAGTGTTCAGTATACAGGTACTTTGCATCCTTTTAATGTTTATTTCTAGGTGTTCTTTTTTGTTGCAATTGCAAAATACTTTCTTCATGTATTTTTCTGAAATTTTATTGTTGCTATATAGGAATGCAATGGATTTGTGCACATTGATATTTTTGTCCTGCAACTTTACTGTACTTATTTATTGTTTCTAATAGGTTTTCTGTGTGCGTGTGTGTGTGTGTGTGTGTGTGTAGCCTTTAGGGTTTTCCATACAAAGAATCATGTCATCTGCAAAAAGTGACAATTTACTTCAATTTTGGTGCCTTTTATTTCAGTCTCTTGCTGGATTGCTCTGGCTAAGACTTCCAGAACTATGTTAAAGAACAGTGCTGAGTGTGGGCGTCCTTGTCCTGTTCCTGATTAGAGGACAAGCTGTCAGTTTTTCACCATGAAGTGTGACATTAGGTAAGGGTTTGTTATATATGGCCTTTATTATATTAAGATACTTTCCTTCTACACCCATTTTATTGACTATTTTTATCATCAACATAAATGCATGTTGAGTTTTGCCAAATGCTTTTTCTGCATCTATTGATATAATTTTTATCTTTAATTTTGTTAATGTGGTGTATCACATTGGTTGGTTTGCATAGGTTGAACCATTCTCTTTATCCTTTTTAAAAAAAAATATTTATTATTTTTAGAGAGAAGGGTAGGGAGAGAGGCAGGGAGGGAGAGAGACATCATGTATGGTTGCCTTTCACCTGTCTCCAGCCACGGAGCTGGCTGGAGACCTGGCTTGCAACCTAGTTAAGTTCCCTGGCTGGATTATCAAACCAGCTTCCTGTGGGTTCACAGGCCAGCGCCTTATCCACTGTGCCACCAGCCAGGGCCTGAACCATTCTCTCTTTTAATTAATTAATTAATTAATTAATATAGAGAAGGGAAGGGAGGGAGAAAGAGAGGAAGAGAAACATCGATTTGTGATCGCCTCTTGCATACACTTCACTGGGATCCTGGTCTGCAACCCAGGGATATATCCTGACTGGGAATTGAACCTGCAACCCTTTGGTTTGCAGGCTGGCCCTCAATTCACTGAGCCACACCAGCCATGAGATGAACCATTCTTGAGTCCCTGAAATAAAATCCATGTGATTGTAATGGATTACCTTTTTAATGTAGTGTTGTGTTTGGTTTGCTAGTATTTTGCTCAGAATTTTTTGCATCTATGTTCCTCACATATGCTGGCTTGTAATTTCCTTTTTTTGCACGTTGTACTTGTCAGTTTTCGGTATCAGGGTAATGTTGGCCTCATAAAACAAGTTAGGAAGTATTGCTTCTTTAATATTATGGAAGATTTTGAGAGGTATAGGATTAAATCTTTGAATGTTTGGTAGAATTCGTTAGTGAAACCATCTGGTTTTAGATTTTATTTTTGAGAGTTTTTTTGATAACTGTTTCAATTTCCTCACTGTTGATTAGTTATTAGATTTTCAAATTCTTCATGATTCAGGCTGGAAGGTTATACTCCTAAGAATTTGTCCACTTCTTACAGGTTATCAACTTTGGTGGCGTATTCTTATGTAGTCCTTTGCATTTCTGTGGTGTCTGTTGTAACTTGTTTCACTTCTGATTTTATTTGTCTTTTCTCTCTTTTTCTTAGTGAGTCTCACTAGAGGTTTGTCAATTTTACCAATATTTTCAAAGAACTAACTCTTTCTTGCATTAATTTTTCTATTTTCTTTTTCTGTTGTTGTTTTCTATGTCTTTTAAAACATTTTTCTTCCTCCTACTGACTGGGCTTCATTTGTTCTCTTTTATAGTTTTTTAAGGTGAAAGATTAGGTTGTATGATGTTTTTCTTGTTTCTTAAAGTAGACCTATAATGCTATAAACTTCCCTCTTATTACCACTTTTTCTGCATCCCCCTCAAATTTTGATCTGTTGTTATGTCATTCTCATTTGTCTCTATGCATCTTTTGACTTCTTCTTTTATTTCTTCATTAACCCAGTAGTTTCGGCTTATAGTTTAATCTCCACATATTTGTGTATTTTCAAGCTTTGTTTTTGTAGTTGATTTCCAGTTTAAAAATCACTGTGGTTATAGAATATGTTTGGCATAATTTCAGTCTTCTTGAATTTATTAGTCTAGTTTTATGTTCAAACATGGTCTAGACTTGAGAATGTTTTATGTGCAATAGAAAAGAATATGTATTTTGGTGTTCTGGAATGTAAAGCTCTATGAATATCAGTTATGTCCAGTTGGTCTAATGTGTCATTTGAGGGTATTCCTTATTGATTTTATGTTTGGGTGTTCTATTATTTAGGTGTCCTACTATAATTTTTTTTTGTCAGTTTCTCCCTTTAGTTCTATTATTAATGACTTTATATATTTTGTTGCTTTCAGATTGGGCACATATATATATTGACAAGTGTTATGTTTTCTTGATGTATTTTCATTTTTATCATAAAATGCCCATCTTTGTTTTCTGTTACCTTTTTTTACATCTTGATATCTATTTTTACACCTGCTTTTCTCATGATGTTGTTTGCTTGTAGTATCATCTTTCACGCCTTCTCTTTGAGTCTGTGTTTGTCTTTGTAGCTGAGATGGGTTTCCTAAAGCATCATAAAGTTGGGTCTTGTTTTTTTTTAAATTTTATTTATTATCTCCAGAAAGAGAGGAAGGGAGAGAGGTAGAGAGGGAGAGAAACAGAGAAACATCACCTTCACCTGCCTCCAGCCACAGATCCTGCTGGAGACCTGGCTTGCAACCTGGTTATGTGCCCTGGCTGGGGAATTGAACCAGCAACCTTTGGGTTCACAGGCCAGCACCTTATCCACTGTGCTACCAGCCAGGGTTCTTATCAATATTCTATGCCTTGTAATTGGTGAATTCAGTCCATTTATATTTAGGGTGATTATTGATATATTAGGACTTCCTACAGCTCTTTTACCTTTTGTGTTCTGGTTGCTGTGTCTTCATTATTTCTTCTCCCTTGTGTGAGATAGTATCTAATTGTGGTTTTAACTTGCATCTCTTTGAAGGCTAGTGATGTTGAGCATCCTTTCCTATGCTATGGGCCCTGTGTATGTCTTCCTTGGAGAAGTGTCTGTTCAGTTCCTTTGCCCATTTTTAATTGGATTGTCTGCCTCCCTGGTGTTGAGTCATATAAGTGCTTTATATATTTTGGAGATCAAATCCTTGTCTGAAGTAACATTTGCAAATATGTTTTCCCATATGGTTGATTTCCTTTTCATTTTGCTGTTTTCTTTAGCTGAACAGAAACTTTTTAGTTTGATGTGGTACCATTTGTTTATTTGTTCCTTTATTTTCCTTGCCCTCAGAGAAATATTGGTGAAAATATCACTGCCTGGGATAGCTGAACTTTTACTGTTTATGTTTTCCTCTAGGGTTTTTATGGTGGCCCAGCTTATGTTTAAGTTTTTAATCCATCTTGAGTTTTTTTCTGATGTGTGGGGGTAAGTTGGTGGTCTAGTTTCATTTTTTTTGCATGTCTCTGTCCAGTTCTCCCAACATCACCTCTTGATGAGGCTATTTTCACTCAATTTTATGCTCCTTCCCCCTTTGTCGAATATTAACTGACCATAGAACCTGGGTTTATATCTAAGATCTCTATTCTGTTCCATTGATCTATATGTCTATTCTTATGCCAGTACTAGACTGTTTTGATTACAGTGGCCTTGTAATACAGTTTGCTATCCGGTATTGTGTTTCCTCCTACTTCATTCTTCTATCTCAAGATTGCTGTGGTTACTTGCTGTTGTTTTTGGCTCCATATACATTTTTGAAGTATTTGTTCTAAACCTGTAAAATATGTCATTAGTATTTTAAGAGGGGTTGCATTGAATCTATAAATTAAAAAAATATTTTATTTATTATATTTTAGAGAGAGGGGAAGGAAGAGAGACAGAGAGGGAGAGAGACATCATTGTATGGTTGCCTTTCAACTGCCTCCGGCCACAGACCTGGCTTGCAACCTGGTTATGTGCCCTGGCTGGGAATCGAACCCGCAACCTTTGGGTTTGAAGGCTGGTGCCTTATCCACTGTGCCAGCAGCCAGAGCTTATAAATTTCTTTGGGTAGAATGGACATTTTAATTATGTTAATTCCCATCCATGAACATGGTATATGCTTTCATTTATTTGTATTTTCCTTGATTTCTTTCTTCAGTGTTCTGTAGTTTTCTGAGTACAGGTTTTTTTTTGTTTTGTTTTGTTTTTAATAAAGATGTTATTTATTACTTTTAGAGAGAGGGGAAGGGAGGGAGGAAGAAAGGAAGAAAAACTTCAATATATGGTTGCCTTTCACCTGCTTCCAGTTGGGGACCAGGCTGGAGACTTGGCTTGCAACCTGGTTATGTGCTCTGAATGGGAATCAAACCAACAACCCTTGGGTTTGCAGGCTGGTGCTCAATTCACTGAGTCACACCAGCGAGAACTGAGTACAGGTCTTTTATCTCTTTGGCTAAGTTTATTCTTAGCTACTTTATTTTTCTTGTTATAGTGAATGGGATTGTTTTTCAAATTTCTATTTCTGATGTTTCATTGTTGGTGTACAAAAATGCCTTCAATTTCTGGATTTCTTATTCTGCTATTTTGCCAAATTTACTTACTAGATTGAGTAGTTTTTCTGTGAAGTCTATAGCATTCTCTATGTACACTATCATGTCATCTGCAAATAGTGACAGTTTTACTTCCTCCTTTCTAATTTGGATGCCTTTGATTACTTTTTCTTGTCTGATTGCTATGGCTAAAATTTCTGTTCCATAATATTGAACAGAAGTGATGAGAGTGGATAGCCTTATCTTGTTCCTGATCTTAGGGGAAAAGCTTTTAGTTTTTGGACATTGATTATGATGTTGGCTACAGATTTCTCATATATGGCCTTTATTATGTTGAAGTATGCTATCCCCACTTTGCTTAGTGTTTTTACCATAAATGGGTGCTGTACCTTATCAAATGCTTTTTCAGCATCTATTGATATGATCATATGGTTTTTTGTCTTTCTTTTTGTTTATGTGGTGTGTTACTTTAATTGATGTGTGAACATGATACTACCCTTGCATCCCTGGGATGAATCCCACTTGATTATGGTGTATGATCTTTCTAATGTATTGCTGGATCCAGTTTGCCAATATTTTGTTGAGAATTTTAGCATCATTGTTCATCAGAGATATTGGCCTGTAGTTTTCTTTCTTTGTTGTGTCTTGACCGGCTTATAGGGTTAGAGTAATACTGGCCTCATAGAAAGAGTTTGGGAGTGTTCCATCATCTTGGATTTTTGGAACAGGTTGAGAAGGATAGGAGTTAGTTCTTCCGTAAATGGTTGGTGAAATTCACCTGTATAGCCATTTGGTCAAGAGCTCTTGTGTGCTGGAAGTATTTTGATTACTGCTTTAATACCACTAGTTGTTATTGGTCTATGCAGGATTTCTTCTTCTTCTTTTTTTAAATTTAATTTTATTGTTATTGTATTACATCTATCCCCTTTTTATTACCCTCTGTCCCCTTCCCCGTCCACCCACTCCCCCCAAATTCAATCCCACTTATTGTCCATCTCTATGGTTCTTCCATATTAGTTTCTTGTCTAAACTGCTCCCCTTCTTTGCCTTCTTTTCCCGACTCTCCTCACCCCTCTCCCCTCTGCCCACCGAAGGTCTATTCATTGTATTCATGTATCTGGTTCTGTTTTGCTTATTTGTTTGTTTTATTCATTATTGTCCTGTAATGGGTGAGATCCTATGGTATTTGTCTTTCACTGACTGGCCTATTTCACTAAGCATAATACTTTCCAGTTCCACCCATGTTGTTCCAAAGGGTAGGAGTTCTTTCTTTCTGCTGTGTGGTATTCCATTGTGTAAATGTACCAAAGTTTTTTGATCCAATCATCCACTGATGGGCACTTGGGCTGTTTCTAGTGCTTGGCTACTGTAAATAGTGCTTCTATGAACATAGAGGTACACAGGTTCTTATGAATTTGTGTTTCAGGGTTCTTCAGGTATAGTCCTAGTAGTGGAATTGCTGGATCAAAAGGCAGTTCCATTTTTAGTTTTTGAAGGAAACTCCATACTATTTTCCATAGTGGCTGCACCAGCCTGCATTCCCACCAGCAGTGCACCAGGGTTCCCTTTTCCCCATATCCTTGCCAGCGTTTGTTGTTTGTTGATTTGTTGATGATGGCCATTCTGACAGGGGTGAGGTAGTATCTCATTGTGGTTTTTTTTGCATCTCTGTGATGAAAATTAAATGGTTAGAGATGTTGAGCATTCTTTCATATGCCTCTGGGCCCTTTGTATGTCTTCCTCAGTGAGTTGTCTGTTCAGGTCCTTTACCCATTTTTTAATTGGGCTGTCTGTCTCCCTGGTGTTGAGTTGCATAAGTTCTTAATATATTTTGGATATCAAACCCTTGTCTGAGGTATTATTGGCAAATATGTTTTCCCATGCAGTTAGTTCCCTTTTAATTTTGCTGGTGTTTTCTTTAGCTGAACAGAAACTTTTCAATTTGATATAGTCCCACTTAGTTATTTGTTCTTTTATTTCCTTTGCCCTTGGAGGATTGTCAGTAAACATATTTCTGTGTAGGATATCTAAAATTTTACTGTCTATATTTTTCTTCAGGACCTTTATGTGGCACTACTTATGTTTAAGTCCTTTATCCATCCTGAGTTTATGCTGCTGTATGGTGTAAATTGGTGGTCTGGTTTTATATTTTTGCATGTTGCTGTCCAGTTCTCCCAACAACACTTGTTGAAGAGACTGTTTTTACTCCATTTTATGTTCCTTCCCCCTTGGTCGAATATTAATTGATCATAGAGTCCTGGGTTTATTTCTGGGCTTCTTTTCTGTTCCATTGATCTATATGTCTGTTCTTTAAAAAAAAAAAATATTGTTGTTGTATTACATCCATCCCCTTTGTGCTCCCCTCTGTCCCCCTCCCCACCCACCCATTCCCCCCTAAGTTAATCCCACCTGTTGTCCATGTCCATGTCTTTGTGGTTCCTTTATACTAGGTTCTTGTCTAAACCGCTCCCCTATATGTCTGTTCTTATGCCAGTACCATGCTGTTTTGATGACAGTAGCCTTGCAGTATAGTTTGATGTCTGGTATTGTGATTCCACCTACCTTGTTCTTCTTTCTCAAGATTGCTGTGGCTATTCGTGGGCATTTTTGGCTCCATATAAGTTTTTGAAGTATTTTTTCTATGTCTGTGAAGTATGTCATTGGTATTTGAATTGGGATTGTATTGAATCTATAGATTGCTTTGGGTAGTATGGACATTTTAATGCTGTTAATTCTTCCCATCCATGAACATGGTATATGCTTCCATTTATTATTTTTAATTTTTATTATTTAAAAAAATGTTCTTATAAATTTTATTTCTATGTAATCAATCTATATTATACAAATACATTTACAAGTATATACAAGACTCCCACCTGATGTAACCCTCTGGTCCATCTCTTATCTGTAAGAGAAATCTAAAATGTTAACAATTACCACTAAATTGCTCACAGGGATGATATAATGCCATAGAAAACAAACTTTCAATAAAGTGCATTTCAGGCAACTTTGCATCAGTTTTTTTTTTTTTTTTTTTTGTATCTTCTTTAATTTCTTTCTTCAGTGTTCTGTAATTTTCTGAGTACAGGTTTCTTACTTCCTTGGGTAAGTTTATTCCTAAGTACTTTTTTTTTTTTTAATTAATTAATTAATTAATTAATTTATTTTTCAATTTTATTGTTGTAGTACTTTATTTTTCTTGTTGCTATGGTAAATAGGATTTATTTTCTAGCTTCTATCTCTGATGTTTCATTATTGGTATACAAAAATGTTTTTGATTTCTGAATATTGACTTTATATCCAGCTATTTTGCAAAATTTGCTTATTAGGCCAAGTAAGCTTTTGGTGGAGTCTATAGGGTTTTGTATATACACTATCATATTATCTGTGAATAGTGACAATTTGACTTACTCCTTTCCAATTTGGATACCTTTGATTCCTTTTTCTTCTTGATCGCTATGGCTAGACCTTCCAAAACGATGTTGAACAGAAGTGTAGAAAGTGGACAGCCTTGTCTTATTCCTGATCTTAGGGGGAGAGATTTTAGTTTTCATCCATTGAGTATGATGTTGGCTTCAGATTTCTTATATACAGCCTTTATATGAGGTATGCTCCCTCTATTCCCATTTTGCTGAGTGTTTTTATCATAAATGGTTGCTGTACTTGATCAAGTGCTTTTTCATCATCTATTGATATGATCATATGGCTTTTGTCTTTCATTTTGTTGATGTGGTGTATTACATTTATTGATTTGGGAATGTTGTACCATCCTTGCATCCCTGGGATGAGACCCACTTGATCATGGTGTATGATCTTTTGAATGTATTGCTGGATCCGGTTGGCCAATATTTTGTTGAGAATCTTAGCATCTATGTTCATCAGAGATATTGGCCTATAGTTTTCTTTCTTAGTTGTGTCTTGACCTGGTTTTGGGATTAGAATAATATTGGCCTCATAGAAAGTGTTTGGGAGTCTTCCCTCTTCTGGGATTTTTTTGAACTTTCTGCTGCTTCTTTATTCAGTTTTTGTAGATTATTTGTTCCAGAAATTTGTGCATTTCACCCTGGTTGTCAAATTTCTTGTCACATAGTTGTTTGTGGTAAATTCTTACAACCCTTTGTACTTCTGTGGTATTGGTTGTGATTTTTCCTTTTTTATTTCTGATTTTATTTATTTGGTCTCTCTCTCTCTCTCTCTCTCTCTCTCTCTCTCTCTCTCTCTCTCTCGGTGCATCTGTTAAAGGCTTATTGATTTTGTTGATCTTTTTAAAGAACTCCTGTATTTATTGATCCTTTGAATTGTTCTTTTAGTCTCTATGTCATTTAATTCTGCTCTGATCTTGGCTATTTCCTTCCTTCTACTTGCTCTGAGCTTTGTTTGTTGTTGTTCCTCTAGTTCTTGTAGCTGTAGCATTAGGTTGTTTACTTGAGATTTTGCTATCTTGTTTAGGTAGGCTTGTATTACTATAAAGTTCCCTCTCAGGACTGCCTTCACTGTGTCCCATAGGTTTTGGGCTCTATCTGTTCATTTTTATCTGTTTCCAGAATCTTTCTGATTCCTCCCTTGATCTCATTGTTGATTCATTCATTATTTAATAGCATGTTATTCAGTGTTCATGAATTTGAATGTTTTTGATTTATTTTCCTTGAGTTGGTTTCTAGTTTCAAGACCTTGTGATCTGAGAAGATGCTTGATATAATTTCACTTTTCTTGAATTTGTTGAGCTTGTTTTGTGTCCTGCCATGTGGTCTGTCTTTGAGAATATGTCATTTTCATTTGAAAGAAGGTATATTTTGCTTCTTTGGGTTGAAAGGTTCTGTATATATCAATTATGTCTATTTGTTTTAGAGTATTGTTTGATGCCACAATATCCTCGGTGTTTCTTTGCTGGGAAGATCTGTTCATTGTTAACAATGGGGTTTTAAAAATCCCTTACTATGAGCGTGTTGCTGTCTGTATCCTTCTTGAAGTCTTCAAGATTTTCCTTATATATTTGGGTGTTCCTATGTTGGGTGCATATATGTTTACAAGGGTTATATCTTCTTGATGGATTGTTCTGTTAAGTATTATGAAATTTCCTTCTTTGTCTCTTTTTATGGCCTTTGGTGTGAAATATATTCTGTCTGATATAAGTATTACTACCTAAGCTTTTCTTTTTTTCCCCATGTCTGTTTGCTTGAAATAAATATTTTTTATCCATTTACTTTCAGTTTGTGTAAGTCTTTTGTTCTGAGGTGGGTTTCTTGTAGACGGCATATATGTGGATCATGTTTTCTTATCCATTCAGCTATTCTATATCTTCTGATTGGTGCATTTAATCCATTTATATATAAGGTTGTTATTGATGGGTACTTATTCATTGTAAATTTTCCTTTTTGTACCTGTGTTCCTCTCTGTCTCTCTGTTTCCTCATCTTCTTAAAGCAGACCCTTAGCACCTCTTGCGATACGGGTTTGATGGAGATGTATTCTTTTAACCTCCTTTTGTCTGGGAAATTCCTTATTTCACCTTCCATTTTGAATGAGAACCTGGATGGATAGAGTAGTCTTGGTTGTAGTCCTTTGTTTTTCATTGCTTGAAACTTTTTTTTTGCCATTCCCTTCTGGCTTTTAGTGTTCTATTGAGAAATCAGCTGATTACCTTATCGGAGTCCCCTTGTATGTTATTAGCTGTTTCTCTCTTGTTCCTTTTAGGATTCTCTCTTTGTTTTTGAAATTTGCCATTTAATTATGATGTACCTTGGAGTGGGCCTGTTTGGGTTGCTCTTCATTGGGGACCCATGTGCTTCCTGGATGTGCACTACTTTTTCTCTCTTATGAAGTTAGGGAAGTTTCCTGTCATTACTTTTTAAAACAGATTTTCTATCCCTTACTTCTCTTGTCCTTCTGGTATCCCTATGATATGGATATTATTATGTTTCACATTGTCCTGCAGCTCTCTTAAAACCTCTTCATTCTTTTGTTTTTGTTTTTGTTTTTGCACTCCCTGGAAAATTTTTTCTATGTTGCCCATCAGCTCACTGATCAGATCCTCTACTTCATGTAGTCTGCTTTTGATTCCTTCTACTGTGTTCTTCAGTTCAAAAGTTGTATTCTTCATTTCCTGCTCTCTCTTATTGATAATTTCTATGTCCTTTTTAATGCTGGCGTAGCTCTCAGTAAGTTCTTTGTAGCTTCTCTGGGGTTCTTTGACCTCACTGAGTTCATTGAGGTTCTTTGTAATCATTATTTTGAATTCCATGTCTGATAGTGTCCTTGCATCTATTTCATTTAGCACTCTTTCTCAGGATTCCTCCTTTCATTTTGATGAGGGGTTGTTTCTTTGTCTCCCCATTTTAGGTGACTCTTCTAGTTTATTTCTGCTTCTTAGGTTAATCTGCTTTGACTTTCTGTCTTGTGGTATGACCTTCTATGACAGGACATCTGTGTATTTCAGTGGTGCAGTCTCCTTGATCTCCTGAACCTGATGCATTTGGGATACCCTTTATACCATTTATTTGGGTTATCTGTTTGTACTTGTGTCTTGGTTATTGTTGTGTTGCTCTTTGGTGGTTCCTTCCCTTCAGCTAGCTGACTGAGAATCACCCTGCCCACCATGTCTTGTATACAGTTGTAGAAATGCACTTTCTTTACTTCTTGGATCTGCCCCTTGTGATATTAGCATGTGTCCCAGTCTGGGCCTAGGCAGCTGGTTTGAAACTACCAGAGGTCCACTGTCTTTGTCTGTCTCTCTTAGTTGTTAGCCTAATCAATCTGTAACCAGCTGTCAGGCTTTAGCACCACTGGTCAGGGCAGATTATTTCCTGTGGGTACAGCTATTGCTTCCTTTCAGGCTGATGCCACTCAGAGAAGAGTGGCCTGCCTACAGTATGGGGGATGAGTCAGCACTGGGGCCCTGTTGGCTGCTCCCTCATTTCTTTCCTCAAAGCCACCACCCAAAACTTTCCTTAAGCGTCTGTATTTCACTCTGCCCTCCTTCTGCTGGAGCCAAGAGTAAGTGGGTGCCAATGTATTTTCACATGTGGTTCTTTTAAGAACTCTGTCTCCAGCCATCTCTCTCAGGCTGGCAAGAAATCCTGAGGCTTTTTGCTTTTCGCTGGTGGATGCTGTTGCACTCTCAGCTCTGTGGCTGTAGGCTGGGAAGCCCAGCCAGGGGTTTAGACCTCACCCTTCTCAGGCTGCTGAGACATTTCTCCCTCCCCTCAGCTTTTGCCCATGGGAGCCTAGCCAGCCCTCTTGTGTCTTGGCACCAGTCACATTGTGATGAAGGGGCCTCTTCTGTTCTGTTTGTGGTTATAAGGCTTCTCTCCAGCTAGTGTTCAGTTGGTTATTCCAGATAATTTCCCCACAATTAAGTTGTAATTCCAGATTGGTCCTGCGAAGTTAGTGTAGCTCTACTTACTCCTTCATCATCTTGGACCTCCTCTGTTTTATGTTTTAATGTTATAGATTATAGTTTTAATGTTAACATTGTAGTTTTATTGTTATAGTTTTAGATTGACCTTGTGGTTACCATTATGTTATGCTAAAATAGTTTCATATTTATAGTAATGCCTTTTCTTCTAATTGATCTTATCTCCATTCACTTGTGTAAGTTCGTCCCTTTTCCTTTGTGCTTTTGTTGTCACAAATTACTCCTTTTTTTGTGTTGTGCAATATGTGTCAAATTATGGTTATTATTGTCTTTTATTCTTTTAATTAAAAAATATTTTATTATTTTCAGAGAGAAGGGCAGGGAAGGAGGAAGAAAGGGAGAGAAGCATTAATCTATGGTTGTCTTTTGTCTGCCTCCAGCCAAGGGCCTGGCTGGAGACCTGGTTGGAGACCTGGTTTACAAACTGGCTATGTGCCCTGACTGGGGAATTGAACCAGTGATCTTAGGTGTGCAGGCTGGTGCCAATCCACTGAATCACACCAGCTAGGGTGCTACTGTCTTTTAAAAAATGCTTTAGCCCTGGCTGGTGGCTCAGTGGATTGGTGCTGGCCTGTGAACCCAAAGGTCGCTGGCTCAATTCCTCAGTCAGGGCGCATAACCAGGTTGTAAGCCAGGTCTCCAGCCAGGTCCATAACTGGAGGCAGATGAAAGGCAACCATACATTGATGTTTTTCTCCCTTTCTTCCTCTCTGCCCTTCACTCCAAAAATAATGAATAAAATTAAAAACCAACCCCCCCTCAAACCTCCTGTTCCTTAGAAAAACTAGTCCTTTTTTCCATGCTTATTTATTTATTTATGTATTTATTTGTTTGTTTTTTAAAATAATGTTTTAGCCTTGGCTGGTGTGGCTCAGTGGATTGAGTGCTGGTCTGTGAACCCAAGGGTTGCCTGTTTGATTCCCAGCCAGGGCACACACCTGGGTTGCAGGCCAGGTTGCCAACCAGGTCCCCAGCTGGAGGCACTTGAAAGGCAACCATACATTGATGTCTCTCTCTCTTTCTTCTTTCCTCCCTTCCCTTCTCCCTGAAAACAATGAATTAAATCTTTAAAAAGTGCTTTAACCTTCTTTTTAGATTTTATTTATTATTTTCCCAAAGAGGGGAAGGGGCAGAGGGAGAGAGGGAGAGAAACATCAATGTATGGTTGTTTTTCACCTGCCTCCAGCTACAAACCTGGCTGGAGACCCTGCTTGCAACCTGGTGATGTGCCCTGACTGGGAATCGAACCAGCAACCCCTGAGTTTGCAGGCCGCGGTGCCTATCCACTGAGCCACCGGCCAGGGCCTGCTTTAATCTTCTTTAACCTTTATGTTATATTTAAGTGCTTAATACCCTATTCTGAACAAGAATTGTGATTTTCTGCTTCTCTGTGTTTGTCCTCCTTTTCACAATTTTGTATAGTTTTACTTTTTTGTTTCAGGTAGAAGAACTCCTTTCAGCATTTCTTGTAATTAAGGTGTTGTTGTTAACAAATTCCCTCAGCTTCTGTTTCTCTGGAAAAGCCTTTATTTTCCCCTCATATCTAAATGATAACTTCGCTGGATATATCATTCTTGGCTGTTTATTTCTCTTTCAATATTTTGAATATTTGATTCCACTCTCTTCTAGCTGGTAGGGTCTCTGCAGAAAAATCCAATGATAATTTAATGATGTTTCCTTTAGGTTACTGCCTTCTTTTTTATGCCTGCCTTGAGAATTCTTTCTTCATCATTAACTTTTACTGGCTTTAATTAGATGTGCCACAGAGATGGTAGTTTTTCATTGAGATTATCAGGTATTCTATTAGTTTCTTGGATTCAAGGGTCCAGTTCTTTCTACAGGCTGGAAAATCCTCTTGGTTATTTGTTCAGATAGGCTCTGTTCCTTTCTGCTGCTCATCTTCTGGTATATCAATTATTCTTATATTGTTCTTTCTAGTGGCGTCAGCTTTCAAAGTATTCTTTTCATTTTTCACTCCTAATTCTCTTTTTACATGTGAGTTATATCTAGATTTCTAACTTCTATGCCACTATTTCCTTTATCTGATATGCCTTATTTATTAAGCTCTCTAATTAATTTTTTTCATCTTATTTATTGAGCCCTTCAGCTCCAGAATTTCTTTTTTCTAATTTTATTGTATTTTTCCATTACCATTAATTCCTCTTATACCATCTTTCACTTCCCCTTCCCCATCCTGCAGTCACCACACTGTTGTAAATTTCCTGTTTCTTTTTTATGTTTCAATATCTTTGGTCAAGTACTCCTTTTGTTCATTAATTTTTATTTCTGAGCTCATTGAACTTTATCTTAAATTTTTTTTTTTTTTTTTTTTTTTTTTTTTTTTTTTTTTTTTTTTTTTTTTTTTTTTTTTTTTTTTTTTTTTTTTTTTTTTTTTTTT
>PVIW01004644.1:0-82755 GCA_004026585.1 Noctilio leporinus | reverse complement strand
TGAATTATTTCTCTGCCTGGACATTTGAGGGGAATGATTTTTAAATTTCATTAAATTTTTAAATTTTTGAGTACTATCTCAAACAGGTTAGCATGTTGATAAGTAGATGTCTTTTTTTTGTTTTCCAGTAGGTGGTGTTATAGTTCAAGTTAGTTTAGTTTCACCAGGCCTGCTGGGACTTAAAGATGTTTTGTTGGGTGCTGTTGCCTCAGTTGTATAAAATGTCCTGTATTGCTGGAAGAGGTGGGCATTCTCTTTACCACCTGGACCCTGTTTCCTTTGTCCCAGGGCATCATCCAGGTGGTAGAATGTGGCAGGCTATGGGTCTCCTGGCCTTTATGTTCTTAGTACCACTTGACTGGAGCCAGAAGCTGCTGGCCCTGCTACTGTATCTGAGAGGTACCAGCTGTCTTCATCAGGCTCCTTGGAGATGTGTGGGGGAGAGTGAGGAGGTGGAGTAGGGGAGCAGCTTCATTTGTGGCTTTGTTCTTCTCAGTGAGTTAAGCTGTAATGAGTCCATAGCTCTTAGTCTGGAAAGTGGCTTCTGGCCCTTGGGGTCTGCCCAGCAAGGATTGCAATACCAGCTGGGCCACAGGAGATGGAGGTGTTGTGCGCGAGCACGAACCAAACGCCAGAGACTTTTTGGGTCACCAAACACAAAAGTTTATTGGCCAAACAACAGACCTGCGCAGGGGCGACCTCAAGCTAAAGAGGCGCACCTGTTGCTTACAGCTAGGGCTTTTTATAGCAGAGTAAGCAAGCACGGGCACAGAAGATAAGATGGCAGTTAGCGATTAGCTATCGGGGTGGTGGTCTGAGGTGGTCTGAGGTGGTCTGAGGTGGTCTGAGGCCTTAATCGGCCTGTGTCAGGGCTGCCTGGTTGCCCTAATTAGTGTCACAAATTTATCTTAGGTCAACAGTCTTTCCCGCCGGCGGTTTCTTGCTCGGTGCCTATGGATCTCCTGGAGTCCCAAAATCCCTTTGTCCCTGCAGAGCGACTGCGCTACTCTTTAACTAGGTCATTAAATAAACTTCCTCCTTTCCTAGTTTCAACAATGCTAGTAATACACAGCAGGCTTTTGCTGGGGTTCCACAGAGGATTGCCTTGTTTTTGGTTTTATTTGTCTGGTGATGGTGGTTTGTGGGTTGCTGCCCTGCTTTGTGTCACTTCTCTGTCCCTGTGCCTGTGCTCAGCCTCAATGTGTGCTGACCACTCAGGCTGAATTGCTGCATCAGTCCCTTTAGTGTACCCAGTAGAGGTTACATGCCACCCTTCACTGCTATCCTTTCCTCTGGGATCATCACCAGCCCTGGACTGCATCTGTGACTCTTATTTCTCTCCTTCCCCCAACCTGCTTCTTCTGCTGAGATATGCCTACATTCAGACGTTTCAGATGTCTGAAAGCACGCATCTCTCAGACATGTTTGTGTGTTGAGTGAGTGGGGAATCCTTTGTTAAATTATAACTCTCCACTTGTAACTTCAAGGGGAAAGACCTGAAGGTCTTCTCACACTGCCATGATGCTGATGTCACACTGATATATTTTTTTTCCACCCTCACCTGAGGACATGCCTCTTTCTTTCCTTCTTTCTTTTTAGGCAGAGAGGGAGAGAGACATCAACGTATGGTTGCCTTTCACCTGACTCCAGCCACAGATCTGACTGGAGACCTGGTTTGCAACCTTGTTATGTGCCCTGGCTGGGGAACCGAACCTGCGACTTTCGGGTTTGCAGGCCGGCGCCTTATCCACTGTGCCACCAGCCAGGGCTCATTTCACTTTTTTATAACCTTCACTTCTTCCTTTATCTGTGGCCATGCTTAATCATTTCTCTCAGCATTTTGATCACCAGTGTTTTGGACTCTGTACCTGATAGGTTGGCTATCTCTGTTTTATTTAGTTCTTTTTCTGGGGTTTTGTTCTGTTCTTTCATTTGGACCATATTTCTTTGCCTCCTCAATTTAGCCTCCCTGGGTTTATTTCTGTGTACTGGATAGAGCTGCTTTGACTCCATGTCTTACTAGTATGGCCTAATGTACTAGGTGTCCTGTAGGGTTCAGTGGCACAGTCCCTCCTATCACCTAAGCTGGGTGCTTGAGGTGCACCCTTCGTGTGGGCTGATTGCATCCTCCTCTTGTAGTTGAGCCTTGGTTGCTGTCGACAAATCAATGGGAGGGATTTGCACAAGCCAGTCAGGTGCAAGGACTGGCTACAATCACTGACCAACCGCACTCTGTGGAGGATCACCCTCTGTGCAGGGGCAGGGTGGCGCTCTGATGTGGTCTGTAGCTATCCACTAGGTATACTGGCTCTGGGGTTTCCTGGGTGATGCAGGCCAAGGTCAGCCCCAATCTGTGTTTTTCCCAGGGCACCCTGCCTGAGCTATAAAGCAAGCAATCTGAGATGTGCTAGGCTTGGAGATTTCCCAGGAGAAGCCAATTAGTGAATATAAGCTGGCTGATGTGAATGCCAGGCCTAGAGTTCACTGAAGTCAGCTGTTGCTTGTTTGAGAGGATTTAGGAAGTTGTGAAGCATGAGCTAAAGTTAGTCCATACTAGCCCATAAAATGGGTGGGGCAGGGTCTCTGGGGATCTCCATGGTGGGTCAAACAGAGTTAGCCAGGTTGTTGGAATCTCAGATATGGCACCAGCTTGCTGGCTCTGTGCAGGGAGAGTTTAAAAAAGAGGCAATGGCCTCTGCTCATCTTAATGTCAGATACTCTCCTTTCTTCATGTGTACCATTGGTGCCTTTCAAGCTGCTACCCCAGTGATAGAGCTCAGAAGGAGTCTGGGTAGGTGAGTCCATGTGTGGGTTCTTTAAGAGGAACTGCTTGGGGCTCCAGAAGTTTCTTCCACCAATTCAGTCCCCACTTTTTTTTGCAGTCAGAAGTTGTGGGGATTATCTTCCTGGTACTGGAATCCTGGGATGGGGGATCTGGTGTGGGGCTGGGGCTCCTAGCTCCTGAGAAGTCCCTTCTGAATTTTTACCCACCACATGTGGATGAGGACCAGCCTGTTCTGCATCGGCTGCCTCTCTTACCCATCTTGATGGATGTGCTTTCTTTAATTTCAGAGTTGTCAGGCTTTAATTCAACTTTATTTCTGATGGTTCTGGCTGATTTTTGTTCTATATCCTAGTTGTAATTTTGATGTGGGTGTACCAAGGGGTAAGTCATGTCTGCCTATGCTGCCATCTTGACCAGAACAATAGTTGAGTCTTTTTCTCATCTTTGGTCTAGTTGGGATTTGTGTGTGTGTGTGTGTGTGTGTGTGTGTGTGTGTGTGTGTATGTGTGTGTGAAGAGAGAGAGACAGAGACATAATTTTTTCCTAGATGACTAATTTTTTTCACTACTACTCATTGAAAAGATTTCTTTTTCCAACTTCTTGCAATATTTTTTGAGTGAAAGAAAAATAGTTATTCATTAAGAAATATGGTATGTTTTAAAGGTGGGGAAACAGAGACACTTTGATCCTAGAATCTAAAGTACTGCAAAGCTTGTCTGCTAGTGTTTATTCCTCAGTAGGTAAGCTTGGTAAGTATTTTCATCAGCTTAGTAGTAGGAGGAGTTTCAAAAATATCACTTTGAAACACAATACTCACCTAATCAAAATGACAACTAAACTATAGAAGCATCATCACTCAGAAATGCCAAAATCAAGCTGAATGGAAGTACTACAACTACAGAATTAAAGAAGAAACAACATTGAGACTGAAAGGAGGGGTGCAGAATGGGTTGGTCTCACACATGTGTGACAGATAAAAATCAGGAAAAATATCTCAGCTGTGGAGCCCCACAACCCTGAAGAATGAAGGATCCTAGCCCTTCACCAGGCCCCCAGCACAGGGTTCCAGTGGCAAGAAGAGAAATCTCCATAACTTCTGGCTGTAAAAACCACTGGGGACTGAGGCTGAGGAAGATGGAGGGTTCTGGATTCCTAGGCAGTTCCTCTTAAAGAGCCTATGCATGAACTTACTCAGACTCACACCCTCTGAGCTCTAGAGTGGAACAGCAGCTTGAAAGGCACCAGATATACATGGGAAGGTATGAATTGTTTGGCATAAGGACAAGAGCTGGGAGGGCAGCTTTCTCTCAGAAAGAAGTGTGGGCAGAGACCATTGTTCTTTTGATGAGACCTCTAACTACAGAGGCAGCAGGCAGGCACCACATTTGAGACTCCATCAACCTGGCTCATACTATTTTCCCCACCCTGGTAACTCATGATGCCCTGCCCCACCCAACTTTTGGGTCCACCCAAGCTGTTTCCAGTGACTTTTCCATGTGAATGGGTTGTGTTGGCTCATATTTCAGATTTTCCTAAATTTTTTCAAACAAGCAGTATCTGGCTTCAGTGAGCCCCATACCTTTTGCGAAGTGGCCCCAGGCCTGACAGCAGGCAGCAGGCAGCAGGCAGCCTTTGTTCACAGCTTGGCCTTGATTGGGCACCTCCAAATATAGCACTAGAAGTAGCCATCTGAGGATTTTTTTTTGGTAGCTTATGCTGGGGGTGGGGCAGGGAGGTGCAGGCAGAACACAGGTGGTGGCTGATCTTAGCCTGCACCTCCCAGGAGCCCCAGAGCCAGTACACCCAGTGGATAGCTTCAGACCACATCAAAAGTTCATCACCCAACCACCTCCACAAGTGACACATTCATGGGGCAAACCCAGTGGACACCAGAGTCCTGTTGAGTACATCTTGCTCTATTGGGTGGGTCCCTGCACAGCTGATCCTCTATGGGGGTTAGAGGTTGGTTGTCAGTGGTCACAGCCAGCCCTTGCAGCTGATTGGTCTCAGTAAATCCCTCCCACTGACCTGCCAACAACAATCAAGGCTCAACTACAAGAGGAGGGTATATAGCCCACATGGTGGGTGTATCATAGCACCAAGCTTGAGTGATAGTGCAGGCTGTGCCGCTATACCCTACTGGACACCTATGACATTAGGCTATGTTACCAAGCCTGGGAGACATAGCAACTCTACCTAATACAGAGAAACAAACACAGGGAGGCTTCCAAAATGAGGAGACAAAGAAACATGTCCTAAATGAAAGAATAGAACAAAACTCCAGAGGAAAAAAAAAAAAGCTGAACAAAATGGGGACAAACAATCGTACTACATGAACTGGTCAAAAGAATGATCAATGAACCTAGTGAGAACCTCAATAGCATGAAAAAGAACCAGTCAGAAAAGAAAGATACACCAACTGAAGTAAGAACAAATTACAGGGAATCAAAGGTAGAGGGGATGAACCCAAGAATCAACTCAGCAATTTGGAATGTAAGAAAGAAAAACAAAACAAAACAAAACAAAACAAAAACAAAACAAAACAACACTCCAAAACAAATCAACCAAACAAAAAACACCCAATCAGAACAGCAAGAAGAAAAAAGAACAATAAAAAAAGAGGCTAGTGTAAGGAGCCTCTGGGACAACTTCAAATACCAACATTTGCATCATGGGGATGCTGAAAAGGAGAAGAAAACAAGGAATTGAAAACCTATTTAAAAAATTATGACAGAAAACTTCCCTAACCTTGTAAAGAAAATAGACATACAAGTCCAAGAAGCACAGGGAATCCCAAGCAAGATGAATCCAAAGAGGTCCACAACATAATTAAAATGCCAAAGGTTAAAGACACAGAGTGAAGCTCAAAAGCAGCAAGAGAAAAATAGTAAGTTACCTACAAGGCAGCTGATTTCTCAATATAAACTTTGTAGCTAGAAGGGAGTGGCAAGAAATATTTAAAGTGTTGGAAAACAAGGATCTAAAACCAAGATTATGCTATCCAGCAAAGCTTTCTTTTAGAATTAAAGGCCACATAAAGACTTATCAAAGAAGAAGCTAAAGGAGTTTATTATCACTTTAAGAAGATAAAAAATGTGCACAATAAAATGGCAGTAAACACTTATCTATCAACAATTGAATCTAAAAAACAAAATAAACGAGGAGAACAGAAACAGAATCATAGATACAGAGAATGTTCTGAGAGTTGTCAGATGGAAGGGGGTTGGAGGAAGGGCAAAAAGGAAGGAATTAAGTATAAATTTTTTGTTACAAAAGTGAAGGAATTAAGTACAAATTGTTAGAGAATAGTCATGGAGTATAAAGTACAGCATAGGGAATATAATCAATAATATTGTAATAATTTATCGTGTCAGGTAGGTGTGAGATTTATCAGGATATCACTTAGTAAATTATGTAATGTCTAATCACTGAGGTATACCCAGAAGCTAATTAAAATAATGTACATCAACTGTAATTGAAAATAAAAAATAATAATAAAGTAATAAATAATCACATTATTTGTGCCAAACTTAGTTTCTCTTTCTTTCTTTTTTTTAAAAAAAGATTTTGTTTATTATTTTCAGAGAGAAGGGAAGGGAGAGAAGCAGAGAGGGAGAGAGACATCAATGTATGGTTGCCTTTCACCTGCCTCCAGCTACAGACCTGGCTGGAGACTTGGCTTGCAACCTGGTTCTGTGTCCTGGCTGGGAATTGAACCAGCGACCTTTGGGTTTTGTGCCACCAGCCAGGGCTAAACTTAGTTTTTCTTTACATCCTCTTAAATTATCTACATTGTACATCAATTTAATTGCTGGTAAATTTCAATTTCCCCTTCAGCTGGTCATTTGGAATGCTGCAGAAAAAACTTTGTGGAATTTCTAGTCATCTTCTTTCCTTTTTTTCATAATTGTCACCTGACCATCTACCACTCCTATAGCTTTGGCTTGCTCATCTGAATATGTAAAGGATAATTGGTTAATGTTTGTATTCTATATTTTTCTATATTTCTAATAGGCAGGTGCATGGTGTGGACAAAGATGCAGGAGATGCAGAGTACTCTGAGGGGGCTGCATGCAATATGAGATCAAAGAAGATAATTCAGAGAAAACCTCAGGGTGGCACTCTTGGTGACTGTTCCTGTAAAAGAGTAGGGAGGCTTCTCCAGAGTCCTACAGCTTGTGGTTTTGGGGATGGGGAATGAGATAATACAGCTTTCAAGTAAGGTACTTTTCATATCTATGGCACTTTGGTAACTTGCTGCAGCCAAAAGAGTGGATGATAGGCTTAAGATACTAGCATTTCTGGAAGGGAAGCTATGCTGCCCCCAGGTAAAGGACCTATGATAGGCTTAAAATACCTTCCCTAACAATATGTATGGTGCCCTGGGTCAGCATTTAAAATAAGGACAGGCAGCCCTGGCTGGTGGCCCAATGGATTTGTGCAGGCCTATGAACCCAAAGGTTGCTGGTTCAATTCCCCAGTCAGGGCACATAACCAGGTTACAAGCCAGGTCTTCAGCCAGGTTGGTGGCTGGAGGCAGGTGAAAGGCAACCATATATTGACACCTCTCTCCCTTTCTTCCTCCATCCCTGCCCTTCTCTCTAAAAATAATGAATAAAATCTTTTAAAAAAATAATAAATAAAATAAAATAAGGGCAGGCAGCCGTAAAAGAAGAGAAGCCATGTGGTCTGACAGCGTGTAGACAGGAGTCAGCTAGGAGGTCTGGGAAGTAAGGGGGAAGCCAGTGGTTTGGAGAGGGAGTCTGCCATGAGGTCTGGAATAAGAAAGAGGATACCCAGTGGGAAACCTGCCTGGAGGACATGGTAGCATGGCTGATGAGGCTGGGATCGTGGGAACCTATTTAACCAAGCATGGATTAGTGGGAATTGCCTGGAATGCTGAACTGTGAGTAGGAATACGGAGCCATGGACTTCTGCTTTTCTGAAGGATGGCCCCTTTGAATAGTGTATTCTGAAACTGGCCTAGTTGGCAAGGGGAGGCAGTACTGTTTTGGGGGTTTTAAAGGGAGTGGGGCATAATGACAGAGACCTACCATTATTCTGAATTTGTAAAACTATTTTTAAAATTTAATTTAATTGTTGTTGTATTACATCCATCCCCTTTTTGCTCCCCTCTGTCCCCCTCCCCACCCACCCATTCCCCCCAAAGTCAATCCCGCCTGTTGTCCATGTCCATGGATCCTTTATACTAGGTTCTTGTCTAAACTGCTCCCCTTCCTTGCCTCTGCCTCTTCCCCCTCCCCCCAACCCCCTTCCCCCTGACTACTGAAGGCCTATTCACTGTATTCATGTATTTGGTTCTGTTTTGCTTGTTGTTAGTTTTGTTCATTATTGTCCTGTAATGGGTGAGATCATGTGGTATTTGTCCTTCACTGACTGGCTTATTTCACTAAGCATAATACTCTCCAGTTCCATCCATGTTGTTGCAAAGGGTAGTAGTTCCTTCTTTCTTTCTGCTGTGTAGTGTTTCATTGTGTAAATGTACCAAAGTTTTTTGATCCAATCATCCACTGATGGGCACTTAGTCTGTTTTCAGCACTTGCCTATTGTAAATAGTGCCGCTATGAACATAGGTGTACATAGGTTCTTATGAATTGGTGTTTCAGGATTCTTTGGGTATAGTCCAAGTAGTGGAATTGCTGGATCAAAAGGCAGTTCCATTTTTAGTTTTTTGAGGAAACCCCATACTGTTTTCCACAGTGGCTGCACCAGCCTGTAAAACTTTTAAGTAAACCTCATTTCCTTTTCCACTGAACTTTTGCACTGGGAGTCATGTTTCTGGGTGGCAGGCAATCAGGCCCCACAGCTGCTCCAGAGCAGCATAAGCTGGGGTTCTGTACATCATGGCCAGTCAAATAATCTGGGGCGGGAATAGCAGACAGCTTAACATCTGATTCATTCTTTGGTTGTCTAAAGGCAGGAAGGATGATTTCACTGTGCCATTCACTTGCAGCATCCATTTGAACTCAGTTTTGCTCTTGGTGTTTCCCTGGGTGTAACCAATGGGCCACAGGTCCATCATCACAGGAGGTGAGGGGACTGGAGTTGGTAGCATTGGTTGCTATTGCTCAAAACCACAAAACCGTTTCAATGGAATATCATAGCTATGCTCCAATTTCTTGACCCTGATAAGAGACTGGGTTTAAGTTTACCTCTGACTTCAAAGCCCGTGAACTGGACCAGTGAAAGTATGATCTGAGATGTCAGCATATCTGGTCTGTCTGGTGGCATGGGGTGGCACAGGGCTGAAAGGCATCCACTGAGGACACAGGTGTAGGATACTCAGGTTCCAATCCAGACCTGGAAGTCGTATACTAAAATCAAATGTGTCTTTAGGTTTGTGTCTGGTGTGTTTATTGTTTTGTTAAGTTCAGTGAATCCTTGCATCAATACCATCCCAAGGCACATATTTTTTTTACACTTGTAAGATTTTTGAGTTAGGAGGCATCTTACAAGTCATACATTAATTGGCAGAGCTTTTCTTAGGTGGTACATGAGCCCATGATACACTTTAAAATAGTGTCCTGGTAATAATTGTGGCTTTAAAATAGGTAACTGCCTGGTATGCCTTATCATACTGACACCAGAAAAGCGGATGTTCATGTTGACTGTCACTACCAGAACCAATAAGCAGAGACAGGGACTGAATCTTTATGGGCACTTTATTCAGATGGCTGGTGATCTGAGAAGACAGTAGCTTATGTACCCTAACATATCGTCTTAAATTCTATTTTAAATTGACCATTTTATAAGGAGAAGAAAAATGTAGGTAAGGGGTTTGGAATTCAGGGGAAAAGTTAATCAGATAAAAGCTGCAGCATTCTTTCATCTATGTCCTGGGCAGTGGTCCTCTCACCCTGGAGTATAAAGGCCCAGATACCATTTCAGTTGCTTGCAGTCCTCCTGAGGCACAAAGGTGGAACCACTTATGGTTACCTGGAGTCAAGGTGGGTCATCCCTCCAGGTTCCTGAAACAAGAGCTTTTACATACATTGATTACTAAGCTTATTAGCTGTTACCTAAACTAAAATTTTCCTACCCTTGAGTCCCCCATCAATACCTCACTGTCTCCCCCTCCTTTTTCCCCCCTCAGTATTCTTGAGCACATCCACAGGCCAAAATGCCTCCCAGGGGTGATGCATAGTGCTTCTCTTAGATGACTTAGAAGCTATCTTTGCAACTCTGTTTTTCATCAAACGATGAACAAGTTTTACCTACTTGCATTTTTACTTGTGATAAAATTGCCAACTCTAGGTCTACCTATTTCTTTGTAAACTCACCCAAAGAAGATGGCCTCTACATCATAAGCTGCAGGACAGTCACGGCAAAAGGTCCTGAGCCCCTGGGCCCAGTAGCCCATTTACACACCCAGTTATCCTGAAACTGTGCTCTGAACCTGGCTACACAGGTGGGGCCTCCTAGTTGAACTGTCACAAAATGGCAACTTGTTCTTGGTTTTCAGATATTCTCCTGTGTCTGGTCAGTCTTTTAAAAAGTAATTAGCTCAGAATAATTCTTATGCCAAAGGAGCATAATAAGCTCCTTTGAAGAAGGATGCTCTGTTTCTCTTTATACGGATATACCCTAATAGGCTTATACATTCATCTACTGAAGGACATCCTAATTTCTTTAAGCTTTTATTCATAAATGAAACTGCTGTGCATAATTGCACGCTAGTTTTTATTTGGATATAGTTTTTCAAAGTGGTTGCAAAAACACTGGAGGCTTTAGCTTTGGGAAAAACTATCCAGCTAGCTTTCAAAGTGGCTGTGTATTTCACCAGTAATGAATGAAAGTTCCTGAAGTTTCTTACCCTCCAGCAGGTGGTGTTGTCATTTGTTTTGGAGTCTAGCAAATCTAATAGATGTGCAGTACTATCTGTTGCTTTATTTATGCTATCACACTTTAGAAGGAGGGGTCTACCAGGGGACATTTCAAAGGTATGTTAATGTAATGCACAGAAACAATGCATAAGGCAAAAATTAACCTTTTTACTAAAAAAGTTATATGTCTTACATATAACTTACCTACCTGCTCAATGAAGAATTTATGATCAAATCACCAAATGGTTACTTTCCCTAGAACCCATTTTTGTACACACCATATATTTTTCTTGGCCAGGTGTCTGTTCAGATCATTTTCTGTTTGAGTGGGGTTGTTTGTTTTGTTATCCTTTGTGTATTTTGAGCAGAAATCTTTTTATCTGACATGTGTTTTGCAGAGATTTTGCCCTGGCTTGTGGCTTGTCTTTTTATCTTCTGAACAAGGTCTTTTACAGAGATGTTTTTAATTTCATAAAGCCTTCATTATTAATTTTTTTTTCTGTTATTAAACTTTATATCCAGTGTTGTTTGTGGCACACATTCTTAGCCATAAGACCTGGGCTCTGGGAATCCAGGCCTGGTTTTAGCAGCCCCACAGTAACTGCTGGTCCATCTAACCCCCAATAAATCTGCTGCCTCTGGCGCCAGTGACTCAGTGTCCTCCAAAGGTGTACTTATCTGCAGACAGGAATTTAGCAACTTCTCTGTTCTCAGAATCAACTCCAGCTCCCCCTGCCCCTAGCTGCTCTAGATTAAGATGGCAACTGTCCAACCACCAACCTGCTGGCTGAACAAAGGGACAACTTAGCCTATCCTGTACTGCTTATGTATCCCAAGTCTCAAAACTCATTAAAACTCTCTCTGCCCTGATCCTAGCTGCTGGTGTCTGCCCTGACCCCAGCCTACCTTGTTGCATATTCAATAAACCACCTTTTTCAGCATTGGTCTGCTGACTTTCTCTGTCTCCTCCGACCCCTTGAAACGTAACACACACCACTTCTGATTACATTCCTTAGAGCCAAAGACATTCTCATGGTCATATAAGGGAACCCAGGAAATGTGACAATTGCTCACAGAAGAAAGGAAGGTGATCTGTGTTGAAGAGCAGTCTTTTCCACAGCTACTTAACTTAATTTCTACTGATAATCCCCATTCTCCTTAGTTGTGGAAATTTAATTCTGCTAATCTAAGGTTTCTGGTTCTGAATCTGGGGTTGCCTATAAAGCAAGGGCACCAGAGGAAGCCCTAGGTATTTCTTGTTCATGATATCAGCTGAGACAGCTGTTTTTATTCATCCTTGACAGCTGCTGCTTTATCCGATTCCAGTCTGATATTCACTCTTCCCCTGATACTTGGCATTTTATGGTCCCCACCTCCTCCTCACCAAACTGGGACATATGGGATATTCTGCTTAGTTGTCTGAGGGCATTTCTTCCTAGACCTCAATACCATGCAGCATATTTTCTTTGAGATCTTGGAATCTAAAGTGTATCCGCAAAGAGGGAATACAAATAACTCTGGGGTCTTTGGCACCCACCCCTTCTTGAGATGGAAACTACAGGGAACCTCCTTATAGATATACTGGTATATAATCTCTACTTCCCCTGTGAATAGGGGACTATTGACTTTTTAGGATTGAGGGAGTAGTGGTCTTCATCAACTCTTCTGCTAACTCTATTGTTTATTTCTTGAGGTCTTTCCCATTTTTTCTTAGGGGTTTGACTTTGGGTTTCAAAAGCTGGAGGAGGATTTTGTTTCCCTATCGCTGCTACTCTGAGACAGTAGAATTCCAGCTTAAATGAGGGAAGCCTAGAGGATAGTGATGCAAATGTCTAAATATCACGCCACATTGACAATTATGTCCATTTTACAGATAAAGGAGCCAGGCTCAAGAAAATTATTTTTGTTCAAGGATGTACAGTTTTGAAGTGGTAGAGGTGAGATGTAAACCTACAATCTGCCTGATTTCTGTGTCTCTGAGCTTTATTTACCATTAGGACATTCTGCTTCTCATCACATTGTCTGGTAAACTGGCCACCCCAATGAAACTCAGATGCTGACTCAGAAACATACACACACATGAGGAATAGGTACATTCTCTTCAATTTTATTGGTTTAGATTTTTTCTTTTCCTGAAAGAGCAGCCCAGTATCAAGGAGCTAAGAGTATTAAAGGCGTGAAAGCGAGGGCCCCCAAGGTGGATGATGATAGGTCTGGAGGCCAAGAGAATGAAGTCATATGCTGTTCCTGGGCTTGGATGTTGAGTTCCTTGGCTGGTGGCTTTCCAGGTTAGTGATATCTGTCTCAGCTGTTGGTTTTTTGAATGGTGACTGATTTGGCTTGTTAATGTCTTGATGGGTCTTGTTAGGGTTTGGACCCATAGGCTACTGGGCCTGGCATTCATACATATAGAGAATAGTAATAAATGATGCCTAAACCGATGAGTATGCTGAATGCAGCCAGCCAACCAGTTCGTCCTGAGTTGAGGTAAGCTTCTTGCCACTGACTGCTTCTGTTAGCCTTCGTGGTCTGTAAGGATGGGAGCTTTAGATGTGGCTTTGTGACACCATTGGGGAATGGCTGGAGACCTGCTGTTCCTGAGGGAAAACCCCTACCCATTTCCCAGGATGGAAGCAGATGCAAGGGGTAGGTAGAGGACAGGATGGGTCATGATTTAGGCATTATTTTACCTGGTTACTGAAGAACAAAGCTATCAATCCCAGGGGAAAGAAAAGAATTATGGCCAGGATGGTCAAATAAAGGTAACTCGGGGCATAAAATGCTATCTCTTCAGGTGTCTGTACAGGCTCTGGCAGCTTCTCAGCATCCACAGGTGGAGCGCCTGGGGCTCCTGGGGCCGCGGGGGCGCCCGGGGCGGCAGGGGCGCCTCGGGCGCCTGGGGCGGCTCGAGCGCCGGGGGCGGCTCGGGCGCCTCGAGCGGCAGGGGCGCCTCGGCCGGCGGCGGCGGGGGCCGCGGGAGCCCCGGGAGCCCCTGGGGCCGCGGGGGCCGCGGGGGCCGCGGGGGCCGCGGGGGCGGCTGGGGCAGCTGGGGCAGCTGGGGCGCCTGGGGCCGTGGGGGCGCCTGGGGCCGCAGGGGCATCTGGTTTCTTGACCATGATCTTTTCACCCAAAGACAGACCTCGAGTGTCTTAAAATCAGAAAGCCAAACCCACTACTAGCCTCCCCTTGTTCTAGTCAGAGTCCCAAGATCCAAAACGTCAAACACCAATTCTTCACAATGGAGAAACCAGCACCTCAAGCCCTGATTGGCTGCCCCGCAGGGGGCGTGGCCCTGTGGCTCTCAGCTCCTCCCGGACTCAGAGAGGGAGCCAGGCTCCACCCTCCAGCCCGACCTTAACTTTGCGGGTTTTACTAAAGAAGATTGAAAACCAGGAGGCTGGATATTGGCTCCTCCTTCCCCCGCAAGTAGGGATGAAGGCAGTATCAGGATGGCTTCCAGTAGCACCAGGAGAGCACATAGATAAACCCAGTAAGAAAACCAGGAGATTTACAAACAGAGGGAAGGAAAATGGTCAGTAGATTATAATGTTTAAAAATTTAAAAGAATTATTTAGCCTATACTGCAAGAAAGAACAGAGAACGGCAAAAAAAAAAAAAAAAAAAAGGTCTTTCTTAAAGTAAAATATCATCTAATAAATGTGTGTGGAATGATACAAATGGGTGCCACATGGTGGTAGGCAGAATACTAACATAGCCCCAGGAATTATTTTTTTATTATATATTTTTGATTACAGTATTATAGTTGTCCCAATTTTCTTCCTTTGCCCTCTCCAATCAGAATTGGCCTCCCCCACTTCCCTCAGACAAACCCCACACCCATTGTCTGTGTCCATGGCTCATGCATTTTGTGTTCTTTGCCTACTTATTTCCTGTGCTGTACTTTACAACCTCATGATTATTCTGTAATTATCAATTTGTACTTCTTAATCCCTTCACCTTTATTGCCCATCCCCCAGATGCCCTCCCATCTAGTAACCATCAAAATGTTCTCTGTATCTATAGTTCTGCTTTTGTCCTGCTTGTTCGTTTATTTTGTTTTAAATTCAATTATTGATAGATATGTATCTATTACCATTTTATTATTCATATATATGTTTAACATTTAATTTTATTGTTGTTTTACTACATCCATCCCCTTTTTCTTTCTTTCAAAAAATTTTTAATATACTTTTAAAGATTTTATTTATTATTTCCAGAGAGAGGGAAAGGGCGAGAAGCAGAGAGGGAGAGAAACATCAATGTATGGTTGCCTTTCACCTGCCTTCAGCTACGGGACCTGGCTGGAGACTTGGCTTGCAACCTGGTTATGTGCCTTGGCTGGGAAATCGAACCAGCGACCTTTGGGTTCCCAGGCCGGCACCTTTTCCACTGTGCTACCAGCTAGGCCTTCCATCCCCTTTTTCATTCCCTCTGTCCTCTTCCCCACACACCCAATCCCCCCAAAGTCAATCTCACTTGTTGTCCATGTCCATGGTTCTTCCATATTAGTTCCTTGACTAAACTGCTCCCCTTCTTTGCCTTCTCCTCTCCCCTCTTTCCTCCTCCCTCCTCTCTGCCCACTGAAGGTCTATTCATTGTATTCATGTATCTGGTTCTGTTTTGCTTATTTGTTTGTTTTGTTCATTATTGTCCTGTAATGAGTGAGATTATATGGTATTTGTCTTTCACTGACTGGCTTATTTCACTAAGCATAATACTTTCTAGTTCCATCCATGTTGTTGCAAAGGGTAGGAGTTCCTTCTTTGTTTCTGCTGTGCCGTATTCCATTGCGTAAATGTGCCAAAATTTTTTGATCCAATCATCCACTGATGGGCACTTAGTGTGTTTCCAGCACTTGGCTATTATAAATAGCGCTGCTATGAACATAGGGGTACATAGGTTCTTATGAATTGGTGTTTCAGGGTTCTTTAGGTATAGTCCTAGTAGTGGAATTGCTGGATCAAAAGGCAGTTCCATTTTCAGTTTTTGAAGGAAACTCCATACCATTTTTCATAGTGACTGCACCAGCCTGCAATCCCACCAGCAGTGCACCAGGGTTCCCTTTTCCTCACATCCTTGCCAGCACTTGTTGTTTGTTAATTTGTTGATGATGGCCATTCCAACAGGGGTGAGGTGGTATCTTATTGTGGTTTTAATTTGCATCTCTCTGATGGCCAATGATGTTGAGCATTCTTTCATATGCCTTTGGGCTCTTTGTATGTCTTCCTCAGTGAGTTGTCTGTTCAGGTCCTTTGCCCATTTTTTAACTGGGCTGTCTATCTCCCTGGTGTTGAGTCTCATAAGTTCTTAATATATTTTGGATATCAACCCCTTTTCTGAGGTATCATTAGCAAATATGTTTTCCCATATAGTTGGTTCCCTTTGAATTTTGCCGGTGTTTTCTTTAGCTGAACAGAAACTTTTCAATTTGATATAGTTCCATTTGTTTATTTGTTCTTTTATTTCCTTTTCCCTTGGAGGAGTATCAGTAAACATATTTCTGTGTAGGATATCTAAAATTTTACTGTCTGTATTTTTCTCCAGGACCCTTATGGTGGCACTGCTTATATTTAAATCCTTTATCCATCTTGAGTTTATTCTGGTGTATGGTGTAAGTTGGTGGTCTAGTTTTATTTTTTTGCATGTTGCTGTCCAGTTTTCCCAACAACACTTGTTGAAGAAACTGTTTTTACTCCATTTTATGTTCCTGCCCCCTTTGTTGAATATTAATTGACCATAGAGTCCTGGGTTTATTTCTGGGCTCTCTATTCTGTTCCATTGATTTGTATGTCTATTCTTATGCCAGTACTAGACTGTTTTGATGACAGTAGCCTCGTAGTATAGTTTGATGTCCAGTATTGTGATTCCTCCTACCTTATTCTTCTTTCTCAATATTGCTGAGGCTATTCATAGGTGTTTTTGGCTCCATTTAAATTTTTTTTTTTTCAAAAAGACTTAAAGCATTATTTAATAAAATTTACAAGTACCAAAAGCTTCCAGGTCCAGAACAAAACTTAACCAAAGTTCAGTGTAGCCACAAAAAGAAAAGGAAGGCTTAATTAATAAAGACTAGTAATGATTGAGATGAAATAGATAATCCAAATTTAAGCACTGTGAAATCATGAGATACAAAGCTCAGTAATGATCTTTCTGGGAACCAAGGCAAAATAAAATGAACTAGGATAAATGACAGAGCTCTTATTGTATAATAAAAGGAAGCATCTCTTCCTGTATAATAAAAAGAACTGAAGCCAGGTTTTAATGTATTTTACCAATTTTTAACTCATAGGAATTTGTCATTTAACTCTGTGGAAGAGGCTCTTCATGGCCTAATTACAGGTATTTTTAAAAATTAATTTATTATTGTTGTATTAGATTTATCTGATTTTACCCTCACTGTTCTCCCCTGCCCCACCCTCCATGACACAGGTTCACCATGTGACATAGCAGTCAGGGCCATGTGTTCACTGCATGAATCAGCACACAGGCCACATGTTCACTGCGTGAATCAATATTCAGGCCATGTGTTCTACCTTTGAGAAAGTTCCATGTGCATTAGAAAAGAATGTGTATTTTACTTCTTTGGGGTGAAAAGTCCTGTATATATTAAGTCCATTTCATCTACAGTGTTGTTCAATGCCACAATATCCTTGGTGATTTTTTGCTTAGAAGATCTGTCCATTGTTGATAATGGGGTATTAAAATCCCCTACTATGAGTGTGTTGCTATCAATATCCTTCTTGAAGTGCTCCAAGGTTTTCCTTATATATTTGGGTGCTTCTACGTTGGTTGTATATATGTTTACAAGGGTTATATCTTCTTGATGAAGTGTTCCCTTAAGTATTATGAAATGTCCTTCTTTGTCTCTTTTTATGGCCATCATTATAAACTCTGTTTTGTCTGATATAAGTATTGCTACCTCAGCCTTTTTTCATGTCCATTTGCTTGCAATATATTTTTCCATCCCTTCGCTTTCAGTCTCTGTTGATCTTTTGTTCTGAGGTGGGTTTCTTATAGAGAGCATATATGTGAGTCATGTTTTCTCTTCCATTCAGCTACCCTATGTCTTTTGATTGGCACATTTAATCCATTTACATTTAAGGTTAATATTGATTGATACTTATTTATTGCCATTTCCTTACTTTGTACCTGTATTCCTCTTTGGCTCTCTCTGTTTCTTCATTTTTTTTTTTTTTTTTTTTTTTAAGCAGACCCTTTAGCATTTCTTGCAGCGCTGGTTTGGTAGAGATATATTCTTTTAGTCTTCTTTTGTCTGGGAAACTCCTTATTTCTCCTTCCATTTTGAACGAGAGCCTTCCTGGGTAGAGTATTCTTGGTTGCAGGCCTTTGTTTCCCATTACTTGGAATATTTTTTGCCATTCCCTTCTGGCTTGTATTGTTCCTGTTGAATAATCATTTGACAACCTTATTGGAGCCCCCTTATATGTTATTTGCTGTTTCTCTCTTGATGCTTTTAGGATTCTCTCCTTGTCTTTGATGTTTGCCATTTTAATTATGATGTGTCTTGGAGTGGGTCTGTTTGGGTTCATCTGCATTGGGACCCTCTGTGCTTCCTGAACTTGAGTAACATTTTCATTCATCAAATTATGGAAGTTTTCAATCATTACTTTTTTGAACAGGTTATCCATTCCTTGTCTCTCTCCTCCTTCTGGTATCCCTATGATACGTATATTATTGCATTTCATGTTGCCCTGTAGCTCTTTTAAAACCTCTTCATTCTTGTTCAGTCTTTTTTCATTCTCTTGCACTGTCTTGGAATATTTTTCTACGTTGTCCTCCACCTTGCTGATCCGATCCTCTGTTTGCTCTAGCCTACTGTTGATTCCTTTTACTGTATTCTTCAATTCAGAAATTGTATTCTTCATTTCCTCCTTGTTCTTACTGATAGTTTCTAAGTCCTTTTTAATGCTGGTGTAGCTCTCATTAAGTTCCTTGTAGCTTTCCTGAAGTTCTTTGTAGTTCCCCTGGAGTTTTTATAGTTTTCTTTAAGCTGGCTGAGCTCATTGAGCTTCTCTATCATCATTATTTTGAATTCCATATCTGATAGTTTGTTTGTCTCTGTTTCATTTAGTGATCTTTCTGGGGATTCCTCCTTTCCTTTTGGTGATGGACTGATTCTTTTTTCCCCCCATTTTGGGTGTCTGTTGTTGCTTGTTTTTGTCTTGGATTAATCTGCTTTGATTCCTTGCCTTTTTGGAGCACCCTTCTGTGTTAGGAGATTTGTGGAGTTCAGTGTTGCAGCCTCCTAGATTTCCTCCACTTGTTGCTCTTGGAGTGGCCTTTATGTGGTTAACTTGGGCTGTCTGGTTGTATTTTGGATCTGTTGTATGTGTTACTCCTTCCCTCCAGTTGGCTGATTGAGAGACACTCCTTCCATCCTATCTCATACACTGTCTTTGAGCTGCTTGTTAGGCATTAATATTTCATGTAGCTCTCAGTGTAACGGAGGTGCTTGAGCTCAGCAGTGATCCATTTTCTGAGTCTGCGTCTTTTTCTTAATCAAGTCTGTGCAGTCTACAGTCAAGCTGTGTGGTCTTGGAGTGGCAGGGCCTACGGCTGTCACAGCCAGGGCTGATTCTGAGTGCCAGTCTCCCAGTAGGCTGAGCCTCCAGCAGCCTAGCTGGTTTTCTGTACTGCAGGTGTTTTGGGGCCCTTCCTTCTCACTGGGGCTCCAAGCTGTCCTCTCCCCGGGTGGTGCAGTGGCACAATTTTTGGCCCTCTCGCCGCCCCGGCTGGTACACTTCCCTGCTACTTGGCTCCTGTTCCCCTCAGGTCTCTCCTTCTCCACCTCTGGCCCTGGGAGGTGCTTCCTCTCTCTCAGCCTCTGCAGTGAGGCTCTCACATAGTCCCTCCCCTGCAGGAGTTCAATTCCTCATTCCCTCCAGAGTTTGCACTCACTGTCCACACTTCACTGCTCAGATTTCTAGTCACCAGGGGAGCCTGAAGCTGTATTCTGTTAGAGCTGCCCTTCTGGGCTGAGCTGCCACTGCCCAGAGCCAACCTTGGCCTGCTGGCCAGCCTGTTCCAAACTGTCTCACCTGCTTTCCTGTAGGTCTCTGTAGCCTCTGGGCTGTGCACCCCTGAGTCCAGATGCTGACCGCTCCAATTCTTAGGGACCTGTAGATGTCTCATGCTCCCTACCCTGTCCTCCAGCTGCTCTGGCACTCAAGAACACAATTAGCACTGCCCTCTACTCTGTCATCATCTTCTAGGTCTCTCTGTTTATATATATATATATATATATATATATTTTTTTTTTCCTTTTTAAGATTTTATTTCATTATTTTTAGAAAGAGGGGAAGGGAAAGAGGCAGAGAGGGAGAGAGACATCAATGTATGGTTGCATTCCACCTGCCTTCAGCCACAGACCTGACTGGAGACCTGGCTTGCAACCTGGTTATGTGCCCTGGCTGGGGAATCGAACCTGCGACCTTTGGGTTCGCAGGCCGACGCCTTATCCACTGCACTACCAGCCAGGCATGTTTATATATTTTTGATCTGTTTCTTCTTAAGGAAGACCCTTTAATATTTCATATAATGCTGGTATGGTAGTGATGTAATCCTCTAGCTTTTTCATGTCTGGTAAATTCTTTATCTGTCCTTTAATTCTAAATGATAGCTTTGCTAGATGGAGTAATCTAGGTTGCAGGTTCCTGCATTTTTTTTTTTTTTTTTTAGTATATTTTATTGATTATGCTGTTACAATTGTCTCAATTTTTTCCCCTTTGCTCTCTTCCACCCAGGTCCTTGTTTTTCATGACTTTAATAATTTCTTGCTGATCCCTTCTAACCTGCAAAGTTTCTTTTGAGGAATCAGATGATGGTCTTATGGGAACTCCCCTGTAGGTAACTTAATGCTTTTCTCTTGCTGATTTTAAGATTCTGTCTTCTTTAACCTTTGGCATTTTAATTATGTGTCTTGGAGTGAGCCTCTTTGTATCCATCTTTTTTGGGACTATCTGTGCTTCCTGGACTTAAATGTCTATTTCATTCACCAAATTAGGGTTGTTTTCTGTCATCATTTTTTCCACATAGATTTTTAATTTCTTCTTCTATCTCTTCTCTTTTCAGTACCCCCATGATGCAAATGTTGGTATGCTTGAAGTTATCTCAGAGGCTTCTTACACAATCCTCATTTTATTGGATTCTTTTTCCTGATTGGGTGTGTTTTTTTTGCCTTCTTAAATGCCAGATCTCTGATTTGATTCTTGGCTTCAACCACTCTACTGTTGATTCCTGTAAATTGTTCTTTATTGTAATCCATGTATCTTTTATTTCTGCTCATTCTTTTTTATGGTTTGTATGCCCTTTTTATGGTGCTGACATCCTCACTAAATTCCTTGAGCATACTTATAACCAATGTTTTGAATTCTTCATCTAGAGCTTGTTTGTCTCCTTTTTATTTAGTTCTTTTTCTGAAGTTTTGTTGTTATTTCATTTGGGATATGTTTCTTTGTCTCCTCATTTTGGTGTCTTTGTTTTTATGTGGCAGAAGAGCTACTATGTCTGCCAGACTTGGTAAAGTGACCTTATAAAGTAGCTATCCTGTATGATTCAGTGTCACAGCTTCCCCTATTACCCAAGCTGTAACTGTGTGGGCTGTATATACTCTCCTTTTGTAGTTAACTTTGATTGCTGTTGGCATATTCAAGGTTAAACATCACCTGTGTTCTGCCCAGAGCCACACAACATAGACTATAAAGTAACCTGCAGATGGCTGCTTATGCTGGGCCTGGAGGTGCCCAGGTGAGGCCAAGCCATGACTGAAGTCCAGCTGCTGCTACTGCCAGTCCTGTGGCAACTTAGCAAGAGGTACAAGGTTTGCTATTGCCTGCTGCTGCTTTTGTGAGATAATTTAGGAAAATCTGAAGCATGGGCCAAGCAAGACAAACTGTCCCTATGGAAAAATCACTGGAACCAGCTTGGGTGGACCCAAAAGTTGGATGAGGTGGAGCCTCAGGGAATCACCAGGGCGGGGCAAATGGTGTGAGCCAGGTTGATGGAGTCTCACACATGGCCTCTGCCTACTGGCTCTGTGGCTCTATTTGGCTGTCCTTGAAAAAGGAACAGTGGCCGTTGCCAGTACTTCTGTCTTAGAGAAAGTGATCCACCAGCTCTTACCCTTATGAGGACAATTCACTTCTTCCCTGTATATCTCTGTATCCTTTCAGTCTGCTGCCCCTGTGCTGGAGTTCAGAGGGAGTGAATGTGAATAAGTGTGTGCACAGGCCCTTTAAGAGGAATAGTCAGAGAGTCTAGCAGTTTCTATCTTCTGGTTTTAATCCTTACTGATTTTATTTTATTTTAATTATTTAAAAAATATTTTATTTATTATTTTTCAGAGAGAGGGGAAGGAAGAGAGGAAGAGAGGGAGAGAAACATTAATGTATGGGTGCTTTTCACCTGCCTCCAGCTACAGACCTGGCTGGAGACCTGGTTTGCAACCTAGTTATGTTGCCCTGGCTGGGAATCAAACCAGCAACCTTTGGCTTTGCAGGCCAGGGCCTTATCCATTGTGCCACCATCCAGGGCTCTAATCCCTACTGATTTTAACAGCTAGAAGTTATGGTAATTTATCTTTCCTGCACTGGAACCCTGGGTTAGAGGACCTGGTGTGGAGCTGGGACTCTTCACTCCTTAGCTTTTTCTTCTAATTTTTATCTCCCACTCATGAGTGTGGGACCAGCCTGTTCTGCATCTATGACCCTCCTACCAGTGTTGCTGTGGTTATTCCTTAATTCCATAGTTGTAGGACTTCTAGTCAACTTGATTTCTGACAGGTCTGAATGATGGCTGTTCTATAGTTTAGTTTTGTAATACTGATTTGGTTATGTGAAGAGGCAAGCTGTGTTTACCTATTCTGCTATCTTGACCCCTTATTCAATAGCTCCAAGATTTCTCCCAGTTATTCATTTAAATACTAATCCATGTGTTGTAAAGAAATTTTGCAGATGTAGTTAGGTCCTTAATCAGTTAATTTTTAAAAAGGGAGAATACCCTCAATGGGCCTAAGCAAATCAGGGGATTTCTTAAAAGGGACTGGGGTGTTAGTGGCAAAAAATATTTAAAGCATGAGATGGCTTGCAGGCAAAGGATATTTTTCTCCATTGCTGGCTTGAAGATGAGGGGGGGCCACATGGCAAGGAATGCAGGAAGCCCTCTAGCTGAGAATGACTTTTAGTTGACATCAATGTAATGGGATGTTACCTCTAGAACAATAAAGATCTGAATCCTGCCATAACCATATTTGTTTGCAAGAGAATTCTGACTCCAAATGAAAATGCAGGCTGGCCAACACCTTGATTTTAGTCTTGTGAGATTCTGAACAGAGAACCCAGCCATTCTGATATCCAGAGCTGTGAGAGTAAATAATTAAGTTTGTGAGAATTTATTATGCATCATTAGAAAACTAAGAAACATTTGAAATATTGATTAGCTTTTTTTAAAAAAAAATTATTGTTGTTGTATTACATCCATCCCCTTTTTGCTCTCCTCTGTCCCCCTCCCCATCGATTAGCTTTAATGGAGGCTAATACACTGGATTTAAACATATATATATATTTTTATTTTATAAAAGATTTTATTTATTATTTTCAGAAAGAGGGGAAGGGAGAGAGGTAGAGAAGGAGAGGAACATTCATGTATGGCCTTTCACCTGCCTCTAGCTATGGATCTGGCTGGAGACTTGGCTTGCAATTTGGTTATGTTGCCTTGGCTGGGAATTGAACCAGTGACCTTTGGGTTCGCAGGCCAGTGACTTATCCACTGTGCTACCAGCTAGGGCCATAACACCATTGCATTTTATCTGACATGTCCCTAATGGAGGTTTTAAAGGAATGGAAATTGTAAAGGGGAAATTTACACAGAGTTGTAAGTGGGTAGGAGGTGACACAAGGAAGTCCACAAGTAAGAGTCCAACATGGTTTGCCAAAGATACAATTGTATTTGAGCAATATCAAAGACCTTTTTCACTTTGTCCCCCAAACTCCCTCCCCTTTGATAGCTGTCAGGAAGCTTTATCTCTCTGAGTCTGTTCCTATTTTGTTTTAAGTTTATTTTGTTCATTAGATTCCAAATACAAGTGAAATTCTATGGTACTTGTCTTTCTCTGACTGGCTTATTTCACTTAGCATAATACTCTCCAGGTCCATCCAAGTGGTCACAAGGGTAAGATTTTCTTCTTTTTCATGGCTGAGTAGTATTTCATTGTGTAAATGTACCAAGCTTTTTTATCCACTCATCTACTGATGGACACTTGGGCTGCTGTAATTAATGCTGAACTGACCAAAGGGGTGCATATATTCCTTTATGTGAGTGTTTCAGGTTTCTCTGAATAAATTCCCAGAAGTGGAATCACTGGGTCATAAAGCAGTTCCATTTTTAAGTTTTGAGAGAACTCCATACTGCTTTTCACAGTGGCTTCACCAAGCTGCATTCCCACTTACAGTGCACAAGGTTTTTTTCCTCACATTCTCAACAACACTTGTTATTTATTGATTTATTGATAATAGCCATTTTGACAGGTGCAAGATAATAGCTAATTGTTGTTTTAATGTGCAATTCTCTGATTATTAGTGACATCAAGCATTGTTTCATAGAAGTGTCTATTCAGGTCTTTTGCCCATTTTTAAATTGGATTGTTTATTGGTGTGGTGTTGAGTTCTATAAGTTCTTTACAGATTTTGGAAATTAAATTCTTATCGTATGCATCATTAGCAAACATATTTTCCCATTTAGTGGGTTGTCCTTTAATTTTATTGATGGTTTCCTTTACTATGCAAAAGCTTTTAGTTGATGTAGTCTCAGTTGTTTATTTATTTTTTAATTTCCCTTGCCTTAGAAGATATATCAGAAAAAATATTTCCCTGAAAGCATTACTGTTTGTGGCCAAGACTGAGGTATAGGTAAATAGGATTCACTTCCTTGCACAAACATAAAAATGACCACAACTAATCTCAAAATAAAACAACCAAAACTGTATAGAAGTCCAACAACCAAGGATTTAAAGGAGAAATATTAATCCAGTTGGGTAGGAGGGGTGGAGATGGGGATCCAGGGAGGAGAGGATGTAGTGTGGCAGTGGCAAGGCACTGTCCTCAAGGCAGAAGCTGAGGCTGGTGAAACAGGTGGTTATACATTCATGTGCAGTGAACAAAAGCTGGGAGGGACACCTGGGGAGTGATCCCAGCCTCAAGCCAGACCACAAAGCCCAGGGTTTCAGCCCAGGGAAAATAAAGCCTCATAGCTTCTGGTTGTGAAAGCCAGTGGGAGGTGGGGTGGTGGAAGACTTACCTGTCTCTCAGAAGAGTCTGTATAGAGGGCTCCCAGAATCCTAGAACATAACAGAAATCCATCCACCCTGGGAACTACCACCAGTGCAACAGCTAGAGGGGTACTAGTAAAATACAAGAAGTGGGTGAAATGACTGGAAATGGAGCAAGTGCTGAGTATGTGGCATTGCTCTCTCTCTGACCCCTTCCCACATACAGTGCCACAAAGTGGTGAACTGGGTCACCCTGCACTGATGAATGCCTCAGGCTCCACACCTTACAATCTACCAGGTGTGCCAAGACAGGAAGTCAAAGCAGCTCTACCTACTATACAGAAACAAACATAGGGAGGATGAAAAATGAGGAGACAAAGAAATATGACCCAAATGAAAGAACAGATCAAAACTCGAGATAAATAATTAAGCAAAATGGAGATAGCCAACTTATCAGATGTAGAGTTCAAAACACTGGTGGGAAGGATGTTCAGAGAACTCACTGATACAGCAAATGCATAAGAGAAGAAGGCTATACTAAGTGGAATAAAGAAAAATCCATAGGAAATATAGTGAAGGGAAGGAAACTGGAATTCAAATCAATGAACTGGAACACAACCAATAAACAGTCAACCAGTATAGAATGCAGAAACAAGAATTCAAAAAATGAACAAAAACAAGGAGAGAATAAGATGACTCTGGGCCATGTCCAAAAGTGCCAATATCTGAATCATAAGGATGCCAGAAGGAGAAGAGAAAGAGCAAGAAATTGAAAACTAGAGATCCAGTCAAGATGGTAGCGTAAGCAGACATGGCTTGCTTCTTCACACAACCATATCAAAGTTACAGGTGAAATATAGAACAACCATCAGCCAGAACTGTCATAAATTGAGATGAATGGAAGTCTGACAACTATGGAATTAAAGAAACCACATCCATTGAGACAGGTTAGAGGAGTGCAGACTCAGAATGGGCTGGTCTCTTATCCACATGTGGTGGATAAAAATTCAGGAATATCTCAGCAGCTAGGAGTCCAGGTCCCCGACACCAGACCCCCCAGCCCAGGATTCCAGTGCCAGGAAGATAAGTCCCCACAACTTCTAGCTGCAAAAAGCAGTAGGGATTGCATCAGTGGAAAAAACTGCTGGAGCTTCAAGCAATTGCTCTTAAAGAACCCACACAGAGACTCACCTACTCAGACTCAATCCCTCTGAGCTCTAGTACTGAGGTAGCAACTTGAAAGGCACCAGCAGTATACAGGGGGAAACTGAAGTGGCTGGCATCAAGGTGAGCAGAAGCCACTGTCCCTGTGCTAAACCTTCCCCTGCAGAGCCAACTTGGTACCATATATGAGACAACACCACCTGGGAAACCCCAGAAAAAGAAGAGTTAGCTACAAAGAAGTACACCTGAGATTATCTGCTGATTTCTCAAAAGAAACTTTGAGAATATAAGAAGACTCTGGCACATCTTCAAAAGAGTCAACATCTGAATCATTGGGAGGAGAAGAAGGTGAGCAAGACATTGAAAACTTGTATGAAAAAATAATGAAGGAAAACTTCCCAAATTTGGTGAAGAAAGTAAACATACAAATCCAGGAAGCACAGAGAGTCCCAAGCAAGCTGGACCCAAAGAGGACTACATGGAGACACATCATAATTAAAATGCTAAAGATTAAAGCTAAAGAGAGAATCTTAAAAGCAGCAAGAGAAAAGCAGTGTGTTACCTACAAAGGAGTTCCTATAAGACTATCAGCTGAATTCTCAAAAGAAGCTTTGCAGTCAAGAGAGGACTGGCAAGGAGTATTCAAAGTGATGAAAAGCAAGTACCTACAACCAAGATTACTCTATCCAGCAAAGCTATCATTTAGAATGGAAGGACAGATAACATGCTTCCTAGACAAGGTAAAGCTAAAGGAGTTCGTCATCACCAAGCCCTTATTATATGAAAAGTTAAAGGGACTATTTAATAACAAAGAAAAGGTCAAAACTATAAAAAGTAAAATTGTAACAGGACTCTTGTGGGGGTGGTCCTTAGTTTTAATAGGCCCGTTTTGCCCGCCACCAGGAATGACTTTTAATAACGGAGTTTGGTGAAGAGGAAAGGTATTTTGTTTATTTGATGGGTATATAAATTTATATGAAAGGTGCAATTATGCCATTAAATTTCACTCCCTTTAAAAACACCCAGAGTATACAGTCTTGCTTGATTAGGCTACCTTTAAAATAGACAAGCAAAAGGTACAGTCATTCAGACACACAACAGTTCACAGCTTAACATTCCAGTTCTAAATTCAAAGTTCCCAGCAGCTGCTATCTTCAATTAGGGAAAGATCTTGCGCACACTCCTGGACCTTATAGCACAGGTAATTCCCTATCTCTGCACAAGCTGCATGTCTTCTTTCCTCCAGTTTTTCCCTTCCTCTCTCAAACCCGGTGAGTTCTTTCCTCTTTCTCTTTCTCAGGCTGCATGTCAGTCTGTGGGTTGGGGGGGGGGGGGGAGACACGGACCTGTGTCCAGGAGGGAGAAAGAGAGAGTGTCTGTGTGTGTTTTCTTCCGGGAGAGAGAGCCAGTGAACTTGATGGCTGCCGCCCTATTTTAAACCATGATGGTGGCCAGTGGTAGGGTGACCAATCCTGGCCACCTGTGAAATCTCATGCAGCCCTGTAAATGCTTTCATCACCTTCCCATCTTCTTGGGGAAGAGGTTTATCCAGTTATTTGCATAACTAAGACACTAGTTACCAGGCATAGATATGCAAAGTACCTCTCTCAGGAAAAAAGGCTCTGTAGTCCTGTGTCCCATCCTGAGGGGGATCCTGTTTTGTGAAGTCCTCCCAGTCAGGGATGAAATGAATTTACGGCATAAGATCTGCCTGGGGAGAGAGAGAATCAGCAAATCTCTCTGGGAGAGAAGTGCCTCAGAACGAACTCTCCCCTGGGCTTTCATTGAGTTTTACACACATAGGAATATACAGTTTACACATATAGCTGCAAATCCATCAATGTCAAGCAGTGCTAATTACAGAGCACAGACACTATCTACCGGATAATAATTCAAGGGGCACAAACACCTGCTTCAGGTCAGGGTCTGCTAGATAGGATGGCACCAAGTGGGTACAAAAAATAGGGTGCATGAATTTAACCTATACAACTGGTATGCTCTAATCTTAAACTAAAGGAGAGCAAGCTTCGAAAGATATCATCATGTATTTCTCAAGGCCGTATCCCTCCAGGGACTCCTTGGTGCCAGTAGGATCATGCCGGCTATCTGAATTCCTGGTTTTCTGGTCCAGTCTTACAGGCCTGTCCCAGGCCTTGTGTGCAGGGTCACAGTCTCCTATATCACACAAAGGTGTCCCTAGCACCATCCCCCATCCCCAAACAGCAAAGTGGGGGATTTTGGCTTTCTTCCAGTCTGTAACAAAACGACAACAAACTCACAACTATCAACAAAAGAATCTGAAAACCAAAACCAAAAACAAACTAAGCAAACAACTACAACAGGAATGGAATCATAGCTATGGAGATCATATAGAGGGTTATCAGTGGGGAGGGATTAAGAAACAGAGCTGATAGGTACAAAATAGACAAGGGGATGTTAAGAATAGTAAAGGAAATGGAGAAGCCAAAGAATTTATATTCATGGCCCATGAACATGAACTATAAGGGGTGGGGGGTGGGGGGTGGCTGAAGGGAGGGAATAGTAGGAATAAGGGTGAAACCAGAAAAAGCATTGTTTATGCCCTCTGTCATCTACCAGACCCATTAAATAGAGACAGGGACCAAATCTTTATGGGTGCTTTATTCAGATGGTTGGTGATCTGAGAAGACGGCTGGTTTGTACCCTAACAGACTGTCTTACATTCCATTATAAATAGACCCATTTTATAAGGAGAAGAAAGGTGTAGGTAAGGGGTTTGGAATTCAGGGGAAAAGTTAATGTGATTAAAGTTGCAGCATTCTTTCTTCTGGGTCCTGGGAGGAGGTCTTTATGCCCTGGAGTCAAGGTGCACCATGCAGTTTAGTTCCTGATACAATAGCTTTTACAAACATTAATTGCTAAGCTTATTAGTGGTTACCTGAAACTAAAATTTTCTAACATTTGAGTCCCCTATCAGGGGGAGCAAAGGGAAAAAATTGGGACACTGTAATAAAGCATAATCAATAAAATATGCTTAAAAATAATACTATTATGAGAGATGTGAGAGATGTTATTGCCTATGTTTTGATCTGTAATATTTTCACTGTTTGAGAGTTACATTTAAGGCTTTAATCTATTTTGAGTTTATTGTGTATGGTGTAAGGAGGTGATTTGGTTTAATTTTTCTGCATGCATCTGTCCAATTTTTCTAACACATTTCATTGAATAAGCTGTCTTTACCCCATAGTATGTTTTTGCCTTCTTTGTCAAATATTAATTGACCATAAAAGCATGGTTTATTCTTGGCTCTTTATTTTGTTACATTGTTCTATATGCCTATTTTTATACCAGTATCATGCTGTTTTGATTACAATGGCCTTGTAGTATAGTTTGATATCAGGTATTGGGAATCTTCCAATTTTGTTCTTTCTCGAGTTTGCTGTGGTTCCATATAAATTTTTGCAATATTTCTTGTAGTTCTGTGGGATATGCCATTGGTATTTTAATAGGAATTGTGTTGAATCTATAGATTGCTCTGGGTAGTATGAATATTTTAATTATGTTAATTCTTTCTACACATGAACACAGTGTATGCTTCCATTTATTTTTCTTTTCTTAAGTTTTTTCCTTTACTATCCTATGATTTTCTGAGTAAAGATCTTTTTAACTCCTTAGTTAAATTTATTCCTATGTACCTTTATATTTATTTTGTTGCAATTGTAAGTGGGATTGTTTTCTTAGCTTCTTTTTCAATTGGTTTATTATTGTGTATAAAAATAGCACTGTTATTTTTTTTTTCCTGTGGCAGAGCGGCAGTGTATGCTGTCCCCGGCAAAATGGAGCTGGAGGCCATGAGCAGATACACCAGCCCGGTGAACCCGGCTGTCTTCCCCCATCTGACCATGGCACTGTTGGCCATTGGCATGTTCTTCACCGCCTGGTTCTTCGTTTATGAGGTCACCTCCACCAAGTATACTCATGACATCTACAAAGAACTCCTCATCTCCTTGGTGACCTCACTCTTCATGGGCTTTGGGGTCCCCTCCCTGCTGCTTTGGGTCCGCATCTACGTATGATCTCCCAAGGGTTCCAACCAGGCAGCTTCACTGAATCGCTGCTTTTGTAAATTAATTTTTTTACTGTCGCTGGAAGTATCCCACCTGCTGCTCACAATAAAGGCAGATGTGTGACCAAAAAAAAAAACCAAACCAAAAACCATTTTTTTGAATATTAATTTTGTGTCTGCTACTTTACTGAGTTCATGTACCAGTTCTAGTAGTGTTTTGGTGCAATTTTTAGGGTTATATCATATCATGTCATCTGCAAATAATGAAAATTTTACTTCTTCCTCTCCAATTTGAATACCTTTAATTTCTTCTTCTTGTCTGATGGCTGTGGCTAGAACTTTCAGTACTACATTGAATAAGAGAAGTGAAAGCAAACACCCCTTCATTAAAAAAAAATACCTGTTTTTATTTTTCAATTACAGTTGACATACAATATTATATTAGTTTCAGGTGTATACCCCACTAATTAGACATTATATAATATACTAAGTGGTATCCTGATAAATCTCTTACCCATCTGATACTGTACATAGTTATTAGAATGTTATTAGCTCTGGCTGGTGGCACAGTGGATAAGGCACCAGCCTGCAAATCCAAAGGTCGCTGGTTCAATTCCCAGCCAGAGCACATAACCAGGTTGCAAGCCAGGCCTCCAGCCAGGTCTCCAGCCAGGTCTGTAGCTAGAGGCAGGTGAAAGGCAACCATACATTGATGTCTCTCTCCCTCTCTGCTTTTCTCCCTTCCTCTCTCTCTAAAAATAATAAATAAAAAATCTTAAAAAAAAAAAAAAAAGAATATTATTGACCATATTCCCTATACTGTACTTTATATCCCCTTGACTATTCTGTAAGTATAAATTGGTACTTATTAATCCCTTAACCTTTTTCACTGTCATCTCAACATTTCTCCCATCTGCCAACTGTCAAAATGTTCTCTGTATCTATGAATCAGTTTCTGTTCTGCTTGTTCATTTATTTTATTATTTATTTATTTATTTGTAAAGATCTTATTTATTATTTTTAGAGAGAGGGGAAGGGAGAGAGGCAGAGAGGGAGAGAAACATCAATGCATGGTTGCCTTTCACCTCCCTCCAGCTGCAAACCTGGCTGGAGACCTGGCTTGCAACCTGGTTATGTGCCCTGGCTGGGAATTGAACCAGCAACTTTTGGGTTTGCAGGCTGGTATCTTATCCACTGTGTTGCCAGTCAGGGCTATTTTATTTTTTAGATTGAATTGTTGATAGATATGTATTTATTGCTATTTAATTCTTTCTTTTTCTTTTTCTTTTGGTCTTTTTAGAGAATACCCTTTAACATTACCATGTAATACTGGTTCAGTGGTGATGAACTCCATTACTTTTTCTTTTTTGTTTTGGAAAACTGTTTATATGTCTTTTGAGTCTAAATGGTAGTTTTCTGAGTAGGATAATCTTGGGTGTATATCCTTGCTCTTCATCACTTTAAATATTTCTTGCCACTCCTTTCTGGCCTGCCCAGTTTCTGTTGAGAAATCAGCTGAAAGGTTTATGGCAGCTTCCTTATAGTAACTAATTGCTTTTCTCCTGCTGCTTTTAAGATTCTCTCTTTGGCTTTAACCCTTGGCATTTTAATTGTGATGTATCTTCATGTGGTCCTCTTTGGGTCCATCTTGTTCAGGACTCTGTACTTCTTGGACTTGTATGTCTATTTCCTTCACCAGGTTAGGAAAGTTTTCTGTCACTTTTTCAAATAGGTTTTCAATATTTTGCCATCTCTCTCCTTCTGACACCCCATGATGCATTTGTTGGTACACTTGAAGTTGTCTTAGAGGCTCCTTACATTCTTCTTATTTCTTGGATTTCTTTTTCTATTCTGAATGTGGAATTTTTTTTTTCTTCCTTATATTTCAAATTGAAGTTTTAATTCTTAGCTTTATCTACTCCGCTGTTGATTTTCTATAAATTATTCTTCATTTCAGTTAGTGTGTCCTTCATTTCTGACTGCCACTTTTTATGGTTTCCATGCCCTTTTTATGCTGTTGAAATTCTGTCTAAGATCATCTACTCTTCCCGTAAGTTCTTTGAGCATCCTTATAAGCATTGTTTTGAACTCTTCATTTAGTAAATCATTTGTTTCCATTTTGTTTGGTTCTTTTCCTAGAGATTTGTTCTGTTCTTTAATTTGGGACATGTTTCTTTGGCCCATTCGGGCAACATTCTTATGTTTGCTTTTATGGTATTAGGTAGAGCTAATGTAGTAGGTGTTTTGTAGTGTCCAGTGACACAGCCTCATGTTCATTCAAGCTGGGCCCTCCACATGCATTCCTCTACCTCTCCTGTGTGGGCTGTGTACATCCTGCTATTGTAGTTAGCCTTGGCTGCTTTTGCCACATCAATGGGAGGATTTTACCTGTAAACCAATAGCTTCAAGGACTGGCTATGACTGACAATCACTGTGGAGAATCAGCTGTGCAGGGGCCCACCCACACAGCAGGAATTTGTATAGCAGGTCTCTGGTGCTCCCTGCTGTCTGCCTCTTGAGTGTGTCACATGTGGAGGTAGTTGGGTGGTGCTTTGACTTGTCTTAAACTGTCCACTGAGTGCACTGACTCTGGGCTCTCTGGGGAGATGCAGGTCATAATCAGCTATGATTGTATTCTTTTTTTTTTTTTTTTAATTTTTAAAGATTTTATTTATTATTTCCAGAGAAAGGAAGGGAGAGAAGCAGAGAGGGAGAGAAACATCAATGTATGGTTGCCTTTCATCTGCCTCCAGCCATGGAACTGGCTGGAGACCTGGTTTGCAACCTCATTATGTGCCCTGGCTGGGGAATTGAACCAGCGACCTTTGGGTTCGCAGGCCGGCACCTCATCCACTGTGCTACCAGACAGGGCCTGATTGTATTCTTACTGGGGTTACATGACATTAGCTACAAAGTGATCCGCAGATGGGCTAGTGCTGGGCCTTGGGCCTCTTTAGGGAGATGCATAGGGCATGCTGAGGTCCTGTGTTGATTGAGAGATTATTTAAGAGTCTATAGCATGGGCCATCATAGGGCATTTGTATGAAAAAGCCACTGGAAACAGCTTGGGTGGGTAAGCAAATTGAGTGGGGTGGGGTCTCAAGGAGTCATCAGGGTGGGACAAACAGTGTTTGATGGAGACTAAAATATGGCATCTGCCTTCACTGATGCCAGATACTTCAGTTCCTCCTTGTATATCTGGTTCCTTTAAAAGCTGCAGCTCCAATTCTGGAGTTAGAGGGAGTAAGTCTGAATAAATCCATGCGTGGTATGTTTAAGAGAAATTTCCCAAGACTCCACAAGCCTTCCATCTTTCTCAGCCAAAATCTGCACTGGTTTTTACAGCCAGAAGTTATGGGGACTTCTCTTTCTGGCACTGAACCCTGAGATGGGAAGCCTGGTGTGTGACTGGAACCCTTGCTCCTCAGGGAAGACTTCAGCAGGAGAGATACCCCGACATCCCCCTTTTATAATATCAATGTGTGAGGGAGGATAAGTTGCTTCTCACATGCTCCCAACCAGGGACCTGGTCTGTAACCCAGGTATGTGCCCTTACTGAGAGTTGAACCTGTGACCCTTTGGTTCACAGGTCAGCACTCAATCCACTGAGCCACACCAGCCAGGGTACCTCTTTTTATCCTCTGCATGCGGGTGTAGGATGAGCTTGTTCTGTGTTCTGCCCCTCTTACTAGTCAAGCTGTGACTCGTTCTTTAAATTCCTAGTTGAAAGAGTTAGATGCAGCGAGAGTTCAGGTGGTTCTAAAGGATAGTTTATTTGTAATTTTTATGTGGTTGTGGGAGGGTTCGGGTGCTGCATTTATCTATGCTACCGTCTTGACTGGAAGTTGCAGACATCCCTATCTTGTTATTGATCTTAATGGAAACACTTTTAATTTTTGCCCATTGTATAACTTTTATATCTTCTTGATGAATTGTCCCTATGATCATTATAGAATGTCCTTCTTTATCTCGTATAGTAATTTTTGTCTTAAGTTCTATTTTTCTTTTTAATTTCCTAGTACAGTTGGCATCCAGTATTATTTTATGTTTGTTTCAGGTGTCCAGCATAGCAGTTAGACATTGAATAGTCCCCTTGATAAATTTAGTATCCACCTGGCACCATGCATATTTATTACAACATTATTGACTATATTCCCAATGCTGAACTTTACATCCCAGTGACTATTTTGTAACTACTAACTTGTACTTTCTAATTCCTTTCACTTTTTTTTTTTTAAAAGATTTTATTTCATTATTTTTTAGAAAGAGGGGAAGGGAGAGAGGCAGAGAGGGAGAAAGACGTCAGTGTATGGTTGCATTCCACCTGCCTCCAGCCACAGACCGGACTGGAGACCTGGTTTGCAACCTGGTTATGTGCCCTGGCTGGGGAATTGAACCTTCGACCTTTGGGTTTGCAGGCCGGCGCCTTATCCACTGTGCTACCAGCCAGGGCTCCTTTCACTTTTTCACCTAGCCTCCCAAACTTCCTCTTATCAAGCAATCATAAGTTTGTTTTCTGTATTTATGTTTCTGTTTTGTTTCTTTATTTTGTTATGTAGATTCTACATATAAGTGAAATCATACGTTATTTGTTTTTTTTTCTGACTGACTTATTTCACTTTGCATAATATCCTCTAGGGCCATTCATGCTTTTGCAAATAATAAAATTTGATATTTTTACAGCCAAGTAATATTTTTATTACATATTTGTACTATATGGCAACTTAAGTCTTTTCCATATTTGACTGTTGTAAGTAATGCTGCATTAAACATAGGGGTTCATATTTCTTTTTGAATTAGTATTTGGATTTATTCAAGTAAATATTCTAATTTATGAGTGAAATTGCTGGATCATAAGGCAGTTTTGTTTTTAACTTTTTTTGAGGATACTTCATACTGTTTTCCATAGTGGTTGTACCAATTTGCATTCATAACCGCAGTGTAAAACAGTGTAGAAGGGTTATTTTTCCCCACAGTTCCTTACCAACAGTTGCTGTTTGTTGACTTTTTGATGATAGCCATTCTGACAGGAGTAAGGAGCTATCTCATTGTGGTTTTAATTTGAATTTCTCCGCTAATTAGTATTGTTGAACATCTAATCGTATCACTGTTGGCTATCTGTATGTTTTCTTTGGAGAAATGTCTTCTGTCCATTTTTGAATTGGATTATTTATCTTTGTGGTTTTAAGCTGTATGAGTTATTTATAAATTTTGGATATCAACTCTTTATCAGAGACTTCATTAGTAGGCTGTTTTTCATTTTATTGATGTTTTCCTTTGCTGTGCAAAAACTTGTTAGTTTGAAGTACATGTAACCCCCATATAATACGGCACTTCTAGAACATGGTTTCACTCTCAAATTGTTCGAGAACTGGGGAAAACCCTCATTTAACACAGGGCGTAATAAGAGCTTTTAAGAGCAAAAGGTATCTCATTTGATATTAACATAATTTATCAAGATCTTTCAGCTAAAAGCAAGTGATATAAAATAACAAAATTTTTTCCAAAAACTATATAGGATAGAAGTTAAGGTAATGCTGAAGAAAGTTCAGAGAATGAAGATATATTGTCAGAAAGAAAATACCCTTGATTAATGGTGCTTAGTAGTGATGAAGAAGAAAACATTAGTTAATAGATATCAATATGTTATATTTTTGGTGAAAATTGCTTTAATAAAGACATTTCTCTTTTTTTTTTAAATTTTATTATCTTCAGAGTGAGGGAAAGGGAGAGAGGCAGAGAGGGAGAGAGGCATCAATGTATGGTTGCCTTTTTCACCTGCCTCCAGCTATGGATCTGGCTGGAGACCTGGCTTGCAACCTGGTTATGTGCCCTGACTGGGGAATTGAACCAGTGACTTTTGGGTTTGCAGGCAGGTGCCTATTCCTTAAGCCACCAGCCAGGGCTGCATCCAAAAGTTTTGATATGTCATATTGTTATTTTAATTTGCCTCTCTGTATCTTTTGATCTTGTATTATATATTTTTGACCCTGTCATCTTTGTGGCATCTTCTTTAATCTCCACATGTATGTGATTTTCCCTATTTTCTTTGTGTGGTTGATCCTAATTTCAGAAAATTGTGGTCAGAGAATATGCTTTGTATAAGTTCAGTTTTTTAAAATTTGCTAACATTAGTTTTATGTCCCAACATGTGGTCTGTCTTTGAGAATTCTTTGTGCGCTGGAGAAGCATGTACATATTCTGGTATTCTGGGCTAAAAAAATTTGTAAATGCCAATATGCCCATTTTGTCTAATGTGTCATTATTTAAGACCATTAGTTTTTATTGATTTGTTTTTGTTTGGATGACCTATTTATAGCTTTCGATGGGGGGCAATTAGCCCCTACTATAACTATGTTTTTTATCAGTTTATCTTTTTAGTTCTGTAAGTAGTTGTTTTATATACTTTGGTGCTCTATGATTTGGCACATATGCACTGAGAAGTGTTTTGTTTTCTTGATTTATTGTCCTCTTTATTATTATAAATGTCCATCTTTGTCTCTTGTTACCTCTTTATCTTAAAATCTATTTTGTCAGATATTAAGTATGGTTGCTGCTTCTTTTCTGTGAATGTCATTTGCTTGAGGAATAATTTTTTTCTCTTTTACTCTGAGTTGATGTTTGTGTGTGCCACTTAGGTGTGTTTCCTGAAGGCAGAAAATGGTTGGGTTTTGTATTTTGATCTAATCTGCTACTCCACGTGCCTTCTTATTGATGTATTCATTCCACTTACACTTAGGGTGATTATTGATGCATGAGTATGAATTATAGCCATTTAATCTTTTTTAGAAGCTCTGTGTCTCCATTTTACATCCTGTGTTTTTTGTATGTTGTTTTACCTTGATAGTATTCTAGGTTTTTGCCCCGTTTCCTTTTTTATGCTATATGTCTCAGTTCTGCATGGTTTTTTGGTGTGGTTACCATCAAATTTATGCAAAATAAAGTTTCATATATGTGTATATACTTTAGTTCATTTTCTTCTGACTGCATCTTATCTCTCTTCCCTTTGCAAACTTAGACGTTTACTCTTCCTTTAAAATTTTTTGTTGTTGTCACAAACGGTGTAGTGATAGCCTGAGGGAAAGAGTGAATGGCCCTGAATAAAGGTGAGCAAAGGGGGGCAGTGGGAAAAATGGGGACATCTGTAATAAATGGTATCAACAATAAAAGTAAATTAAAAAATGACAGAATAAACAGTACCTTTATTGTGAGGATAAAATGTGCTCATATATCTGTAGCATAGAAGACAGGACTGAGCACAGGGTGTCCTAATGAGTGTCAGACATCATTTGTCACTTTCCTGTCATTGTGTCCGCCCCTCTATTTATTTTGGGATGTGTTGGACAAAGAACATCATTCCAAGGCAGAAACATGTATCCATGTTAATATTTGTGGCCCATGACAGCTGCTGCATGCTGTGAGTGTCCCAGAGACCCTGAGATTTACCCAGGCAATCAAAGTTTATTAAGCACCTACTATTTGCACTTTTAGGCACTAGGGACACATTAATCCAAAAACAAAAATACCGCCCCCACCAAATAAAAATACATGCCCCCCAAACAAAATCACATAAACTTCGTGTCTTCGTAGAGTTCAAATGTCTTCATAGAATGCATTTATCAGGGATTCAGAAAATACACAAGCAACCCAATAAGAAACATACCGTATAGTATGTCAGAGGGTGGTAAGTGCTATTGTTATGACAGACAGTGGGAGCCTCTAGGGAGTCTCCCCCATTAACCACGATGGAGGCAGAGGGAGATTCTTACACTGAGTGTACCAAAAGATAGAGATATAAATGGATAGGGCCCAGAGCTGCCAAAAGCTAGAAAGGTAATTGGGGAAAAAAAGCCCTCCCCTCTCTATTGTCGGGGCAGCATTGCTTGGAGAAATCACACCCAGAGACTGCTGTGGAATCAAGCCATGAGTTTATTGGGGGAAGGAAAATGGGGAACAGGAAAAATAGGGAGTGGCAAGGGGAGAGACTGTTAGAGAAGTTGTCTTCGACTGACATCACCGGGTTAGGTTTTTATTCTAGTGGCTTCTTGCAGTTCCACGGGTACACACTTCAAAGGAAAATTAGTTCATAAACAAAAGTCCACTAATAAGCAGGAGCTAAGTAGGATTACCTATTAGGCCATTTGCTTTATTACCACCTCACCAGGGGTCTCCAGACGAGTTAACTTCATTAACTCATTCCTAAGCGTTTCCAGGGGAAGGTTCCATTATCTCCTTTTGGCCACGCTAGGTATGTAAACATTGACTGCTACAGTTTTAACTAACATGTAGATAGAATCAAAAGTCCAGAGATATGTGCTGTCTCCATGTTAGCTGCCCCCACATCCTGACACCTACTCCTGTTAGAAATTCAGACTTGAGCGGGAAGATGAGGTCGTCTTTGAGAGGAGAGTCCACCATTCCCTCGGGTTGCCTGGCACCTGGATAAAACTTCCTTCCTTTTGCACGAGCACCAGCCTCAGGTGTTTGGCTTTTGTTGCCCCAGGCAGGCTACCCTCCAGTTTTGTTTGGTTACACTTTGGGGGAAGTGCAGATGGTAAATGGAGATGGAGAGGGCTGGAGGGAGGCTGCAGGTGATCATTTTAATTAGCCAAGGAGGTCTCACTGGGAAAGCAACATTTGAGTGAAGACCTGGTGGACGGAGAGAGGAAGCCATGAAGATATCTAGGGGAAGAACATTCCAAGCAGAGGAAACAACAAATGGAAAGGCCAGGAGGCTGTTTGCTGTGTCTGAGGCACAGCAGGGAGCCAGTGTGGCTGCAGTGGAACGGGGTCAGCTGGAGATTTGGAAGGGAGGTCAGGAAGGTAACAGGGCAGGTCCCTAAGGGCTTAGGCAACAATACAGATTTTGCTTTTACCAGGAGTGAGGTGCTACCTGCAAGAGCTCCGAGCCCAGAAGGCCCTGACCTGACCCTGGGTTCACAGGTTCCCTCCGTCTGCATGTGGGGAGCCGACTGTGGGATGGGAACCAAAGGAGACCTGGGAGGAGGCAGCTGTGATATCCAGGAGGGAAAGGACGTACCAGAGTGGGAACAGAGGAAATGGGACAGCATTCTGGATATAATTTTAAGATCCTAGATAAGGACAGCCTGGCAATTTTCTCAGGATGGTTGACCTTTCCATAACCAGACTAGAATATAAGAGACCTGGCTGCCAACTTAGCCAGGCTGGGGCCAGGCCTTGACCCCACTTGTTGATCCTCTGCCTGCTCTTACGTTAATTTTAAGAGGAGAGAGTACGTCTCTCCTTGCCCAGTCCCTAGCTTCAGTCTTTCCAAGGTCTGGGAGTGCCGAGGAGGTGAAGGGCATTGCTAACTCCACTATCTTATCAGAGAGACCTAACACATACCAGAAGTCCCGTCACAGTAAGTTCTTTCACTCAGCAAACACTCCCTGAGGCCAGCTAGCCACCCTGGGCTGGGCAATGCAGGGCACAGTGGGGAATGAGACATCCTGGATGCTGTCCTCGTAAGTCCAGTGGGAAGATGAAATGTCACCAAATAGTGACAGCCAGAGTGGTCAGGTGTGGTGTGATGGAGAAATTATGGATTAGTGGTAAGAGCTGGGATGAGGAAGCCTGGGCTCCATCTCAGCCCAGGGGAGGTACCCCACTCAGCCTGGTGGATGGTCCAAGAAGGTTTCTTGGAGGAAGAAACACCTGCACAAGGACAGGAAAGAGGGGGGGCAGCGAAACAAGGGCAGGATGCAGTGTGAATGTCACAGGAAGAGGAAACTGCATTCGCCAAGGTTTTCATATGCTACTTTGACAAACAGAAGACCTGGAGATAGAGGTGCTTAGAGTCCTAAAACAAGAAAGGCATCAGGCCTTGTAGGGCTGAATTGCTAAAGTGTGTTTGACATGATTCCAGGAGAATCAAATTCCCCTTAAAACCACTCATGTTTCACCATTTAATAGTATGTCCTCTGCCCCTTCTCAGGAAAAAAAAAATTTTAAATTGTTTATTGTTCTCAAAAGTCTCCAATGGTCCATGTGCCAGGCTCAGAGAAATCTTTCAGTACTGTGCTAAATGGGTCTTGTCACACTTGGAACATTCTTGTGAGAAGCCTCTGCCCCCACGTCATATGTGTGTGGGTATATGTGTGTGCTTGTCAGCTTGAAATGGCGTGGCACAGTCCAGCTAGGTTTCTGCTGCAGGATGTCAAAGGTGTTGGCACACCCCCACTTGACCCAGATCCTGCCTGTGGGCAACAGCCTGTGTCTACCCCCAGACACAAATTAGGATTTCTGGGACCCACAATGAAAGAAAAAATGCACAAGCCATCCCCACCCACCCACCAAAGACACGAACTTGAGTAGCATTGGAAAGCTGTGTAGTCAAAGGGGCTGTTAAAAATGTTTAACCATCAACAAGGCTGGGCGTTGACCAGTCAGAATGGACAAGGCCATGGCAGGTGGTCAGGTGCAGGCAGTCTGGGCTCAGGCAGTGGCTGCTTCCATTACTTTGATCATCAGCACAGCTGAGGGCCAGTGTGGCTGCGGCAGTGTTTTCTATAGAACATAAAAAGATCATAGAATAACCTTCTGGTCATTCCCTGAGCCTCTTGAGATCCCCATATGTCCACCTTCTTCCAGACTCAGAAATGAGCCTTGTCCTTGACAAGACTCTGAAGGGCATATGTCATGGTATGTTCTGGCCAAAACTGCACAACCTCAATCTCATCATGAGGAGCCACCGGCAAACCCTAACTGAGGGGAATTCTACATAGAAGCTGATACTCTTTCAAAATGTCAAGGTCATAAAAGAAAGACTGAGAGAAATCTCACAGATTGGAAGAGACTCAGGAGGTGAAACAATTAAATGCCAATTGTGATCCTGGATTGGATCCTGGATCAAGAAAAAGATATGAGTGGGGAAACTGGGTAAATTCAAATACATTCTCTAGATTAGTTAATAGTATCATATCAATATAAGTTTCTGAATGTAGTCATTGCACTGTGGTTATGTAGACAGTGTCCTTATTTGCAGGAGATACATGCCTGAGAATTTATGACTAAGCATCATGTCCCCAACTTACTTTCAAATGATTCAGCCAAAACTTAAAAATAAAAATCTTTCTGCTTATCAGACTATTTAGTACAAATGTGGCGAAATCATTCAATTTAGGTTAAGGGTGGGCAGGTGATCATTTTACTATTCCTATACTTGTAGGTTTGAAATAAAAAGTTAGAAATTAACATAAAATAATAAAACTAAGAAATGAGAAAAATGAGTCAGAGACTACAGAAGGACAGTCCCTTAGTTTTGACAAAGGTCTGCATAGTGTCACAGGTCAGCCACCTACTGCCAGTGATAGTGCTTCAGTCTCTGCATCTGTGACATAGGTGGTGGTTTTCCCTAATCTGTGCAGACATGACCCCATATCTGCCCCAGGCCCTGGACACTTTGGCAGGTAGTGGACCCGTAGGCCTGGGTGGGAGGACTTGAAACAGCGAGGGGCAACTGAAAAGTTCCCAATGACTAAGACTTCTGAGGGCCTGTTCAGTGCCTCAGATTTGTTGATAAACATTCCTAACATTCAGGAATGTTTATGGAGCATCTACTGGGTATCCAGGGTGCTGTTCTGGGTGCTATGCAGGCATCAGTAAACACAGCCTGGTCCCAGTCTTCCTTCTTGTGAAAAAGACTGTTATTGAACAAATAAAAATAAAACCCAGTGCCATATTTGTTAGATTTGATTATAATGTAATTGATAAAGAACTTTGCTTTCTTTGATAACAATTTCTTGTTAAGTAATAATTACTATGGCATGACGTTAAAGAACTGTATAAAGCCCATACATATTCTTAGATTTAACACACAATTTTACTATGTATATGTGTATGTATATACCACGCAGTATGCAAGGTTTTAAAACGCTGTACAGGACTTATCTGAGGTATGCACTGAGCATTGGAAACAATTCATCAATTCCCAATGTGTGGGTTACAAATACCCAGAGCACCTCTGCTTGATGTCCCCGCAGGGAACCATCACTCTTGGCTTCTCCAATGTCATTGACAAGACACCTGTTACCCCTGAGAGCTTCCTGTTTGAACCTGATTCTGAATCTTTGCATGTTCCGACCTGGGGCAGGTTGAAGTTTCTAGAAAAATCTATTTTGATAAAATGTATTTATTTATATAAGTTATTATTCTGTTTGGCAAAACTTCCCATGTAATTTTGAGCATATTAAATAGGCCTATTTAGCTTAAAAACTTTTCTTTCATAAGGAGAGAATAAATCCCTGACATATTCCAGGGGCCTATTGGAATAACTCAAAGTCTTTACTCAGTTTTTAAAATTTAAACTTTGGGAAGGTTGACAATTTACTTAACCTACACATTAGAATAGAAACTTTTTTTGGCCTGGCTGGTAGCACAGTGGATAAGGTGCTGGCCTTCAATCCCAAAGGTCACTGGTTTGATTCCCCAGCCAGGGCACATAACCAGGTTGCAAGCCAGGTCTCCAGCCAGGTCTATAGCTGGAGGCAGGTAAAAGGCAACCATACATTGATGTTTCTCTCCCTCTCTGCCTTTCTCCCTTCCTCTCTCTCTGGAAATAATAAAGAATATCTTTTAAAAAAGATAAATAAATAATAAAATATAAACTTTTGGTAATAACCCTAAAAGATATTAATTAACATTAAATATTTTGTCCAGAACATAGGATCCTGCGTGATTTATATAAGTATTTAATATTTTTAGGCCAATAAAATCTTATACCCTCGTTATGCCACCTGGAAGCAGAAAACACATCACATGTAACACAGAGACAGACATGTAAAGGCCACACACATTAAGACTGAACACATAAAGACCATACACAAAATTTGGATGACTACTTTTTGTACAAAAAGTATACAATTTCTTTTAGTTGTTTTTGAGAACTTTTAAGAAGACTGGAGGGGAATGAACAGTCCTAAATACCAAGCAAGAAGACCTGTGGAGACTCTCAGTAGAAGCTTTAAGGACTGTTAATGAGTGGTAGAAATAAAGTCTCAGCTGCAAGGAGTCCAGCAGCAGGGAAGAGCCTGGGTGGGACTGCTCTGGTGCCCTGAAAGGTCAGAAACCTGGTAACAGAAAATATATGCTCCAGATGGAGGACCAGGAGTTACAGTCCACACCAGCAGAGAAGTACAGAGATAGATGTGTTTACTCTGTGCCCGAGGGTGACCTTACCAATAACCAGAGCACCAAATAAAGGGGAAGAAATGAGTCCCTTTGAATGTCAGTTCCTGACTCACTGGATCTGGTGTCCCAGGTGTCACCTGGGGTGGGTCCTGCAGCGTGACTCCATGTCCAGAAGGCAGCCTTACCTTCTATCTCAGCATTGACAAAACACATTTTGATGAAGGATTTATTCCCTAGCTATAGCTAACAGGTAGATTTCTCCATACTGACAAGGGCAAGAGAAAGTGTCATGGAAACAACTCTAGGTCCCACCAGAGTCATTCAATCATCCAAGAGTGTCATCAGACAGAAATCAGGTGGAGGAAGAGGTATTTGGAGCCGGAGGTTTTTTTTTTTTTTTTTTTTCTTTACACATTTAAAACTTTCACAACCTTTACAAACCATTCTGCAACTTTCACCAACTTTATCCCTTCAGAAATAACCATCTTTAGAATAACTTACTTTCAATCCTTATCTTTTAAAATTGTATTTCCATGCCTTATGCCTTCTATAATTAAAACTATACTGCTTTCCACCTTTTAGAACTTTTAGAAATCTTAATTTCCAATAATGACCAAAAAGTAAGCAACTGGCAGTCTCCAGATTGACTTATGAACACATTTCCCTGTTAGAAACAGGTTCGGTTCCTCTATTGGCAAACACACTCTTGTAACAGGACCCTTGGAGAGGGGAGATCCTCAGTTTTAATGGGCCCATTTTGCCTGCTGTCAGGAATGACTCTTAATTACAGAGATTGGTGACAAGGAAAGGTATTTTGCTTATTTGCGGGGTATATGGATTTGTATTAAGGGTGTAATTATGCTGTTAAATCTCTCTGCCTTTAAGAACACCCAAAATATATAGTCCTGCCTGATTAGGCTAGCTTTAAAACAGACAAGTAAAAGATACAGTCTTTCAGAAACACAACAGTTCACAATTTAGCATTCCAGTTATAAATTCAAAGTTCCCGGCAGCTGCTGGACTCAGGGGAGGATCTTGCGCACACACTCCCCAACTCTTCTACCACATGTAGTTCCCTATCTCTGCGAAAGCTGCATGTCTCCCTTTCTCCCCTCTTTTGCCCCCCCCATGCCCCTGCCCCCAGAACTAAGTGAGTTCTTAGGCCGCGTGTCTGTCTGCGGGTCATCCAGAAGAGAGCCTGTCTGCATGTCCTTCCAGGCAAGAGAGGGGAGAAAGGGAGACATGCAGCTAGTACAGAGATAGGGGTTACATGTGGTAGAAGAGTTGGGGAGTGGGCACAAGACCTTCCCTAACTGAGTCCAGCAGCTGCCGGGAACTTTGAATTTATAACTGGAACGCTAAATTGTGAACTGTTGTGTTCCTGAGAAACGGTATCTTTTGCTTGTCTGTTTTAAAGCTAGCCTAATCAAAGGTCGCAGGTTCGATTCCCCAGCCAGGGCACCTAACCAGGTTGCAAGCTAGGTCTCCAGTCAGGTCTGTGGCTGGAGGCAGGTGAAAGGCAACCATACATTGATGTCTCTCTCCCTCTCTGCCTCTCTCCCTTCCCCTGTTTCTAAAAATAATGAAATAAAATCTTAAAAAAAAAAAAAAAAAGCTAGCCTAATCAGGCAGGACTATATATTTTTGGGTATTTTTAAAGGGAGTGGGATTTAACAGCATAATTACACCTTTAATATAAATCTACATATCCTGCAAATAAAATACCTTTCCTTTTCATCAAACTCTGTTATTAAGAGTCATTCCTGGCAGTGGGCATAATGGGCCCTTTAAAAGAGGACTTCCGCACCCCCAAGGGTCCTATCACACTCTCACTTCCAATAAAGCACAAGACATTTATTTACAGCTTTAAAATCCACTCCAAGGAGGAAGTTCAGGGTGAACGGGCTGCTCCAATTCACTGCTGCTCAGCCTGAAGTCCTGACTGGCGGGAAGGCGGGCAGGTGCCCTCTGCGCCTATGCAGCCTACTGAAGACGGGAGCGCTAGGCCTGCCGCTGAGGATGGGTCCGCAGCCCCCACTGCACTGGCCACTGAGTGGGTAGGAACAACCAACTGAATAGTCTTAATTGGTCTTCCACAAACTCTTAACAGAATGGAAATAAAGTTGATGGAAAATAAAGTTTCTAAAAACAACAACAATAACAACAACAACAAAAAAAAACCCCACTTCACAGCCTTTTTGTAATAAAATGCCAAAAAATAGGTCTAGTCATCTGGGTCAGTATTTCACATTATTTTAAAATTCCTAGACATTCAATAACTTGTATTAGAATTTACTAATGTAGAAAGGAGAGTCCTGGCTGGTGGCTCAGTGGATAGGCGCCGGCCTGTGAACCCAAAGGTGGCTGGTTTGATTCCCAGCCAGGGCACAAAACCAGGTTGCAAGCCAGGTCTCCAGCCAGGTCCTTAGCTGGAGGCAGGGGAAAGACAACCATACATTGATATATCTCTCCCTCTCCACCTCTCTCCCTTCCCCTCTCTCTGAAAATAATAAATAAAATCTGTTAAAAAAAAGAAAAAAGAAAAAGAAAGGAATACCTGAAATAAATGAAATTGCTCAGATATAGCTAAGGTTTTTCCCCTTTTGATAAGTTATCTTTCCAAAATGTGCATTTTAAAAGATGGTCTAGGTAAGAATTCTTGAAGAAAGCCAGGTATTTGCATTTCAAAAGTGTAGGGAAAGAAAAGCAAGCTTCTAGAAGGACTTGGGCTTCATCAGGTGAAGGGGTGGAAAAGTGGTTTGGGTTTAAAAATGCCATTTTTTTTTTTTTCTTCTCTGCATTGAGAGGCAGGTTCAATATTTCCCAGGATTTAGCAGCTCCCAGGTTTTCAGGAGGAGAATATAGACTGTTTTTTTTTTTTTGTCTTTAAGTTTATTTATTTATTTATTTTTAGAGGGGAAGAGGGAGAGAAAGAGAGGGAGAGAAACATCACTGTTTGGCTGCCTTGCGCGTGCCCTTAACTGAGGACCTGGCTGGCAACCCAGGCATGTGCCCTGACTGTGAATTGAACCAGCAACCATTTAGTTTGTAAGAGGGTGCTCAATCCACTAAACCACACCAGCCAGGGCTATGGACAGTTTTATAGTCCAGGAGGTGGATGAGATTTTCTCCCTCATTGTACCCTTGTTTTTACTTAATGTGGGCACAGTGGAGCTAAATCTAAATCCAAAGAGGAGTTGAAGGCAGGACCTGGCAGGTAAGGAATAGCATCGGCCTTTGCTGGGTGAAATTGATGAAAAGAAGATGGCTTTAAGGGATTAGAATACTGCTCAACTGGAAAATAACTATGGAGGTGGAGGAGTGGGGGATCTTGGTAGAATGAGGCAAATTGAATGAAAAGGCATAGTTAGGAGAAAAAGGTCTGGAATCCCCACTGAAGGTTAAAATCTTGTCTCCTCCTTGCTGAATGTTAAAACCTTGTCTCCTCTTCTCCAGAGCTAAACCTAAGAAGAAAATCAAGATGACAACAGTAAAGGTCAAGTTGAAAGATAGTATAGTTAAGAGACCTTTCCATGGGTCAGACCTCCTGGTCACCCAGTTTGTATTGAGGCCAGGCTGTGTTGCAATAAACAAGGGCTTGGGATTGAGGTCCATAAGCCCCAGAGACTTCAAGTTACATCATAATGGGGAATCCTTGGGCAGGGCCCTGATGATCGTCTATGGTAAAAGTGAAGGATATCTCAGGGTTGAGAACAAACAGGGTGGGAGAAGTTTCAAGAGGGGCATCCCAATTCAAATGACCCTGAGATCTGTGGCCAGAGTCGAGCATCCTTGAACCTGAGGGCAGACCAAGCACCTTGAAGTTCTGTTTCAGAGCCAGGCGTCCCTGAGCCCTGAGAGCAGACCAAACCCAGCAGGGAGACTTTGGAGGCATCCTTTCCAGCTGAAACCCTGGGAAAGGGGTGGACCTAGTCCTGTGGTTTATGACAAAGAGATGGGGGTGGGTTCGGAGACAAGCTATCACTTTTGACGAAGCGAATGTTTTCCTCCCGAGATTCAGAGAGGCTTACCAATTCTGGAGTGAAGGTGGATGAGAAGGAGGCTGTCTGAAGTGTCCAGAGAGATGGAGAAGGATTGGAATCCTTTCTGCAAACCTCACAGAGACAGTTAGGGGGTTAGCCCAGGTTGAGCTACTGCTGCCCACAGCTCCCCTAGTCGTGTGACTCAGGAGGCTGGAGGAGAAGGAGAAATGGAAAACATCCCCATATGGGCCACCAAAATGGGGTGATGGTGATGTGGGCTATGAAAGAATACACAAAGAGAAGAAACTGTAGAGAGTAAAGCTTTTATTCACTCTCCAAGAAAGGAGAGGGGCATGGTGTGGAGAGATGCACCACCATTGGGGGAGGCGGACTTTGAGCTTTAATTGGGTTTAAAAAAGGTAGGGTTTGCTGTTATGTGCGCCCCCCCCAGGCTGTTGGAAGTTATATATGTAACAAAGGCGGTTTTGGGTGGTTTTGCACAGTTGTGGTGAGGGGGACAGTAGCCACATTCTGCTCTTGCTTTCCAGTAATTTCCAGTACTGAGGGTATAAGCTCAGCAGGGTAAAATGGCAGTCATACTTAAGAAGGCCATAGACCTCAGCAAATGATGCCATGATAGCAAAAGGCATAGACTTTTTCCTTTCAACATTGAGATAAAAGTGTGTGAATATAGTAGGGTGAGGGGATGGAGCCTGATGGGGATTCACTATTCAAGGGAGGACTCTCTGAAGAGGTAACATTTCTGCTGAGACCTGGAAGTAAGAAAGAGCCATGCAGATATCTAAGGAAGGTACTAGGCCAAAAAAAGCAACAACAAGTGCAAAGGCCCTGTGGCAGGAATGATCATAGTCTATAAAGCGTAGCAAGGAGGCCAGGTGCCAGTGGAACCATAGTAGGGACTCAGCCAGGAGAAGTGAGCTAGAGCCAGATCTTGCAGGAATGACTGAGGGGCTTATTCTGAGAGAAAAGGGAAGTCCCTGGAGGGTTGTAAAAAGGGGAGTGACACAAGCTGCTTTTCATGTGAGATGAAATCCCAGGAAGCAAGTGGACACACTACAAAGGCAGTGTGACTGTGGCCTCACCTGCCTCTTGCTAGGGGTTTCCTGTGGCCACTTGGAGACAACCAGCCAGGTGGGTATGGGAAGGAGCTGGGACTGCTCAACAGCTTTGACTTTCTCAGGTGACCTGCCCCAGAGGAGAAGGACATTACCAAGGCAATTATCTTATTGGATATGCCCACACTGCCCCTGGAGACAAGTTTACACCTGAGGCCCAAGCATGAGATATCAAGAACCATTCAGCCAGTCCAGCCCCATTGCTGCCCACAGAAGTTCCTGCCTGGGGCATTGGGAGTCCAATCCCCCAGGTTTGCCAGTCCTCAAACCTAACACCATGCACCAAGTACCAAGATCAAGCCAGTTCCCTTGGACAACTCCCCACCTTGTGCTTTGGTTTCCCCATCTGGGCAGGTTGGGGTGGAGACAGTAGAATGATTGAGAGCTGTGATGGCTATAGTTGGATGTGTACAGTGACTCTAGGAATCCTCCTAGAACTGTTTCGAGCCTTAGTTTCCCCTCTGGACAATGGATGATAGTGCCACCTTCACAGGGGTTGGCTGCATGAGGTTACATATGCACAGTACCAGGACATACTTGGCACTGCAGCTGAGAGTGATTTTCAACAATTTTCCTTCTTGTTGGTGATTCCGTGAAGAGCCAGGCTCTGGGTCCAACGTGGGCTGGAATTCTGTTCCTGACACTTGTTTGTTACAACCATCGGCAAAGTTCTTAACCGCTTTATGCCTCAGTTTCCTCATTTATACAATGGAACGTAACTTTATAGGGCTGTTAGGAGGAACTCGTGAAACATTTGTACAAAGCACAAGGGGTAGAACCAGTACACAGTAAACTCTCCATAAACGACAGCCTTTAGAGTGACTGTTGGGGGCACTCTCCCCCTCCAGGTGGGCCATGTGCGATGTGGCCTAAAAATGGACCCTCTGCAGCCCACCTACCTGGTCCTGAGCTCTGACTCTTCTTGCATCGTATCTTAGGGACCATGAACGAGGGGACTTCACCCCTTTGTGCCTCAGTTTCCCCCTCTATAAGGCAGGGTAAGAATAGTACTCACCTCAAAGGGTTGGTGTGAGGTTAAATACGTTGCTAAGTGAAAGCCCTCAGCACAGTACCTGGAACATAGTGGCACATACGTATGTTTGCTACTTGTGACGATGGCTATTCCCACTGGTTCCCTGATCTCGGTGGCAGGTTGCGATGGGGTCTGAGCAGGTTGGGCAGCCCAGGAAGGAATGCCTGAGCTGCCCAGGCCCAGAGGTTACCCCAAGGAGCCCTGTAATCAGCTGTAATCTGGCCACTCCCTGCCTCACCTTCTCCTTCCCTGGGTATATTAGGGCTGGTCCAGACTCAGGATCTGTCTTGGCAAAGGAGGGTGGCCGCACCAGGAACCATGGGGAAGGCAGTGAGTGGGGCCTGGAGCCAGAGGCTGGGGGTGGGGATAGGAGCAGGGGTTCTGCTGGGATCTGATGCGTCTCCTCTCACCCTGTCCCAGGAGAATTACGAGCTCTACTCAGTAGAGCTGGGTCCTGGCCCTGGTGGGGACATGGCAGCCAAGCTGAGCAAGAAGAAAGGAGGCAATGGAGGGGGCAAGAGGAAGGAGAAGCTGGAGAACATGAAGAAGGAGATGGAGATCGTAAGAGGCTGGGTGGGGGGGCTGGGTTGGGGGCCAGCGAGAGCTGGACAGTGAATGCCCTGCCCCCACTACAGAATGACCACCAGCTGTCAGTGGCGGAGCTGGAGCAGAAATACCAGACCAGTGCGACTAAGGTGAGCTGGGGGCAGAGGAAGGAGTGGGTGCAGAGAAGGGGAAGGGGAAGAGGGAGAGAGAAAGGCAGGAAAAGGGGAAAACAGTAAGAAAGGGCAAGAAGGTAAGTGAGAGACAGACAGAAAAGCAGAGGCAGAGAGAGAGGGGCAGAGAGATGGGCAGGGACAACAAGAAGACAGGAGGATGAAAGAGGAGACAGACACAAAGATACAAAGGATGGAAGGGGAAAGGAACAGAAACAGAGAAAGATGGAGAAGAAGGAAGAAGTGCAATACAAGTGGGGGAGCATAGAGGGGGAAATGGGGAAGGAAGAGACAGAAGAGCCACCCCCTGAAGAGTGTACAGGGAGAGGAAAGCCCCTACCAGCCACTACCACCCCACCCCACCCTGTCCACAGGGTCTGTCTGCAAGCCTGGCTGCAGAGCTGCTGCTGCGGGATGGACCTAATGCGCTGCGGCCACCAAAGGGCACCCCAGAGTATGTCAAGTTCGCACGGCAGCTGGCAGGTGGTCTGCAATGCCTCATGTGGGTGGCTGCTGCCATCTGCCTCATTGCCTTTGGCATCCAGGCCAGCCAAGATGACCTCACCACTGACGACAATGTGAGTGGTGGGTACCATGGGGCAGACACTGAACATAGGGACCCAAAGGACAGAAAACATTAAGCATAGAACTAATGACACCAGGGACATAGGGTGGGGATACAGAGACACAGAAATGCAGTTTTAAGACATGATCGTGAAGGGAATGAAGGACATTTGGATGTGGAACAGACCCAAGGTCACAGGAGACACAGCGGAGAATGTGTCTCAGGTATGGAGGACAGGAGCAGGGATACAAGGACTTGAGATATGGGACTTGGGAAACAGAGGATATGGGACAGATCAAGGACAGAGGACATAGGGAACATTGGGCTTCAGACATGAGACACAAGGGCAAAGGGACATGAGGGACATAAGACTCAGGACACAGTATGGTGAGACATAAGACATTAGACATGGAAACACAGACAAGAAAAGAGGACATTAGATATACGACAGTGGTCAGAACAAGAAACATGGAGACTTAGGGACATGAGAAGAAGAGACATGGAGACTTAGGGACATGTGATACTGAATGTGACATAGGATGGGGACTCAGAAGTACATAGATATGAAAGATTCTGTGCATAAGGACTTGGAATTTGGAACCTGAGACACTGATTGTGGAGTTCACAGAATATGAAACATAAGATCAATAGCACATGTACATGGGAACGGGGACATGAGGGCACAGGAAATTAGGCATGGGGACACAGAAGATGGCAGGCAGATTATAAAAACAAAATATGAAACTTGGAGCACAGGACGTGGGAACATGAGGTGACAAATAGCAGTGGACATGTGAAATGCAAGACTCAAAGGACACAGGAAAAGGGAACACATACTACCAAGATGCATACTGACAAAGAGAACAAATCACAGGATAGGGGGACATGGAAGATCTAGGGCTCAGGTATACAGGGACACAAGACACTGAGAATACAGAGCTGTTGAATGTGGGATATGAAGAAAATGAAGATAGGAGATCAAGGCCACTGGGAATAGTGTATGAGGCTTCCTAGTAGAGTGGGGAAACTATGCCGGAAGTGACCACCAGAACACCAGGGGGCCAGGGAAATAGACAGGTGGCTTTGTGGAAAAGGGAGCTTGCGGTTCCTACTCATACACTGGCCTCCTCTTCTCCCCCATTCCAGCTATACCTGGCACTGGCCCTCATTGCTGTGGTTGTGGTCACTGGCTGCTTTGGTTACTATCAGGAATTTAAGAGCACCAACATTATCGCCAGCTTCAAAAACCTGGTCCCCCAGGTATGTTCCCCCAGCCCCCTATCACTTCAGATTCCAGAGATTCCACGTCAGCTCAGGCAGGCCCCTGGCATCTGTGTGGCGCCTCCCATCAGGCCCAGCCTGCCCTTTGTCCTTGGCCTCCATCTCGCCCCTGTAGGTCCTCAATTCACCCTCTAGTTCATCTCCCCCCATCCCTGCTGCATCCAGCAAATTCCACCCCCATCCGCTGTCCACTACAACTCAGTTTCCCCTGACCCACAGCAAGCAACTGTGATCCGAGATGGGGACAAGTTCCAGATCAATGCCGACCAGCTTGTGGTAGGTGACCTGGTGGAGATGAAAGGTGGGGATCGAGTGCCAGCTGACATCCGCATCCTCCAGGCCCAGGGCTGCAAGGTGGACAACTCCTCACTGACTGGAGAGTCTGAGCCACAGACCCGCTCCCCGGAATGTACACATGAGAGCCCACTGGAGACCCGCAACATCGCCTTCTTCTCCACCATGTGCCTTGAGGGTCTGTGAGGTCCCTGCCTGCCTTCCCAGCTAACACTTCCCCACCACTGCCTCTGCTGCCCCTCTTCTGCTACATTCTTAGGCACACTGCTTCCTGCTTCACATGACTGCCACCTCATTAGGTTATACTATCTCTCCAGCTCCTGCTACTGCTATCCTCTTCCCAGGTCACACTGCCTCACATTACTACCCCCTCCTTCAGTTCACACTCCTGTGCATGCCCCACTGCTGCCCTCCCAGTTCTGAGTCACCCTTTGGGCTCTACTGCAGGCACAGCACAGGGCCTGGTAGTGAACACAGGTGACCGGACCATCATCGGGCGCATTGCATCGCTGGCATCTGGAGTAGAAAATGAGAAAACCCCCATTGCTATTGAGATTGAACATTTTGTGGACATCATCGCAGGCCTGGCCATCCTCTTTGGTGCCACGTTTTTTGTGGTGGCCATGTGCATTGGTTATACGTTCCTGAGGGCCATGGTCTTCTTCATGGCCATTGTGGTAGCCTATGTGCCTGAGGGGCTGCTGGCCACTGTCACGGTGAGTTCCTAAGGCAGAAGAGAGGTGCAGAGACCTGAGAGGGCTGTCCATCTGTCCACTCATTCAGGCTTCCCTCTACCCTCTCCCTATCAGTCGATCCATTCACCTCCCATCCTCTCACCCACCTTCTCACTGTCCATCCTCCAGCTCTCCACCCATCCATCCACTCAGTAAACATTCACTGAGGCCACTGTGGATCATGTCCTATGCCACAGGCTGAGGACCCAGAGATGAACAGGCAGAGTTCTTGGGTAAAGGAGGCTAAGGCTTGAGGGTGTGTGGACTGCTTTCAACAGTCAGTTCAGATCAGGCTGAGGGAATGTTCGTTTTCTCATTTTGACTTGCGTGGATAGGAGGACTCACAGAACCTCAGCCAGGGCAGCTTACAGAGCGGCCTGTCTATGTTTATCTGGGCAAACTGGGGAGGCATCCCAAGTAGAAAGCCCAGGCTGGGCAAAAGTGTGGAGGCTACAAATTCACACTAAGGAGGCTGAGTTTTTGAGGAGAAATGCTGCATACTCTGTACTGCGGCTGGGGAGAAGGATCCCCAATGTTGAGAGGAGGAAAGTGGGACTGGAAGCAAGGACGGGTCCCATACCAGCTTTTCTCACCCTTCCCTCAGGTCTGCCTGTCTCTGACAGCCAAGAGGCTGGCCAGCAAGAACTGTGTCGTCAAGAATCTGGAAGCAGTGGAGACACTGGGCTCCACGTCGGTGATCTGCTCTGATAAGACAGGGACGCTCACTCAGAACCGCATGACTGTGTCCCATCTGTGGTTCGACAACCACATCCACTCAGCTGACACCACGGAAGATCAGTCAGGTTTGGGGAGTGAAGGGAGACAGGGCTGGAGCGGGCTCTGGTAGGTGGCGGAGGGTTGGATGGGAACTAGGAGGCTACTGAGGGGAACCTGGGGAGGGCTTTAGGTTAATGGAGAGGAACCCCATCCCGTTGGGTCCAGAGTTTGGGGAACGGGCTTAGTTCCAGGTTTGTGAAGGGGCTTGGTCGGGCCAGGGCTCGGACTGGATCTGGAGAGAAGGCTCCACTCCCGGGTATGAAGGAAGCGGTTGGGTCTGGGGAGCGGAATCCTGTCCAAAATCTAGGGGGAGGGGCTGCGTTCAGGTGTGGGAGCCCCGCCGCGTTGGGTGTGGCGCCGCGTCTCGCGGCCCCAGCCTGGACGCCTGTCCTTCAGGGCAGACGTTTGACCAGTCCTCGGAGACGTGGCGAGCGCTGTGCCGCGTGCTCACACTGTGCAACCGCGCTGCCTTCAAGTCGGGCCAGGACTCGGTTCCGGTGCCAAAGGTGAGAGAGAGCCAGGGGCACTCGGCGGATCCCGGGAGCCCGGTGCAGCCTGGCTTGCACCTGACACCGGTCCCCGCTCCCAGCGCATCGTGATCGGGGACGCGTCTGAGACGGCGCTGCTAAAATTCTCCGAGCTGACCCTGGGCAACGCTATGGGCTACCGCGAGCGCTTCCCCAAAGTCTGCGAGATCCCCTTCAACTCCACCAACAAGTTCCAGGTGCGAGACCCCCCGGGCCTCCCCGCCCCGCCCCCGCCCCATTCAGGGCTGGCTTACCGTGAGGCTTCCTCCCTCTCACCCCTTCTCCTCTCCGCCATAGCCAAAGCCCACGTGGCCAGGCCACGGCCACAGCCCCTTCGCGGCGGGCTCCAGGCTTGCTCTCAGCCGTCGGGTCTTCGCTGCTGGTAGCTCGCAATCCAAATTCTACCAGCCCAGCTCTGACGCTAATTCAGTCCATTCCCTGTGCCCAGATTCCTAACTACAGCCCCGTCCCAAACCTCGGTTTCTGGAAAGGACGCACCCTCCTTGCCCTCTCAAGACTGTCCTGGGAGCGCCTCCCCGACCCTGTGCCCTCAGTCCCACTCCCTGCCCCCTTGACCTCGCCCACAGCTGTCCATCCACACACTGGAGGACCCGCGGGACGCGCGGCACTTGCTGGTGATGAAGGGCGCCCCCGAGCGCGTGCTGGAGCGCTGTAGCTCCATCCTCATCAAGGGCCAGGAGCTGCCGCTGGATGAGCAATGGCGTGAGGCCTTCCAGACTGCATACCTCAGCCTGGGAGGCCTGGGCGAACGCGTGCTGGGTGAGGCCCCCAAAGCGAGGTAGGGGGTGAACTGGGTTGCCAGCACAGACTGAGGCTAATCTTCCTGCCACAGCCCTGACCCTGTTCTTTCCCATTTCTAGCTGACAGCTGACCTGACCCAAGATACACCCCTGTCATTTTTCCCTGTCTCACTCTTGACCCGTGTCTGTCCGCCATTCCTACCTTGACCTAGCCTCTCCAGACCTGTCCTCATCTGGACCTTCCTTATCCTTACCTGACCTTGGTTTTTGCAGCCCTTGCCCCAACTGATGACCTGCCTTTGCTTTCACCTTAACCCTTCCAGGTCCTTCTCTTGACCCTTTGACCTTCTGCAATCCCTATCTCAACTCAAGACTTTGCCCCAATCCTTGTCCTGACCTCTAACCTCCCCCCAATTTTGCCTGGACTCCTTAAACTTTCCCAACCCCTGCCTCAACCCTGGCAGGCACAAACCTGTGGTCCAATTCTGGAGTTTTCATTTTATGTGCTGTGTAGCCACTGGTGAGAATTTCCCACTCTCTCAGCCTCATCTGCAAGATGAGGATATTAGTAGGCTCACAGGGTGGGTATGAGAACGGATTCAGGTAGTGTGAATGAAAAATTCAGCACAGAATCAGACATCCATGGTTGCTTGGTCCAAGAGGCCTGGTTATTTTGCTCACCACCTGGCCTTGCTAGCAAAGGGTCCACCCAAGGGCTCCTGTTTGACTTTTCTGTTCTCCCGTCAGGCTTCTGCCAGCTCTACCTGAGTGAAAAGGACTACCCGCCTGGCTATGCCTTTGACGTGGACGCCATGAACTTTCCAACTAGTGGCCTGTGCTTTGCGGGACTCGTTTCCATGATTGACCCGCCCCGGGCCACCGTCCCTGATGCTGTGCTCAAGTGCCGCACAGCAGGCATCCGGGTATGCCTCGGGAGAGGGACAGACAGGGGCAGGAACACAGGGTGGCATCATTTGCTGATGAGGAACCCTATGACCTCTGAAATTAGCTTGAACCAAAACCAGAACATATTGGGTTCACGAAACTAAAAAGTTCTGGATATTGAAGCTATAGATGGAGCTAGATCCAAGTGTTCAGTATCATGAATTTGCCTTTCTACTCGGGCCAGCTCTGCTTTTCTCTCCATTGTCTTTATTCTCAAGTGGTCCCTCCATGTTGGTAGAAACAAGTGACCACCCCCAACAGCTCCAACTTACCTGTTTAGCCACCCACAGAAAGTGCCTCTTTTGCAGTTGCACTGGACTGGATTACATGTTCATCCCTGAACCAGTCACTGCATCTGGCGGATGGAACGCCTTCTTTGTGCAGGTCTGGGTTTACCTGCCCAAGCTTCAAGCTGAGGGGAGGAGTGTTTCTCTAAAGACAAATCAAGAGTTGGGGAGCCAATGCTGAGCAAGCCTCACCCAAATCTTTCTTATGGTCTGGAAGATCCTATAAGATCTGGACATTGTTTCTAAAATCATTCCTCAGCCCTCTACCTCTTATTCCCTCCTCTCTAGGCATGTTGGCCCACCTGCTGTCCCTCCAGTAGTTCAGGCATATTCTCTCCTCTCTCATTTTGCATCAGCTGTTTCCTCTGCCAGGAATACTCTTCCCCCAGATATCCATGTGGCTAATTCCCACCCCTTTCAGGTGTCTGCTCAAATGTCACTTTCTTGATGAGGCTTTCCCTCGACACACTTAAAATGGAACCATTACTATTAAAAAAATCAAATGCTTGCTACCCCCTTTACCCAGTTTAATTCCCCCCTCCTTCTAACACGCTAGCTCACTCATTTCTAATTTAAAATTTGTTCTGTCTCCTATACAAGAACGTCAACTCTATGAGAACAGGGATTTTTGCCTGTTTGTCCCCACTATTTACCAGGCACATAGCAGGTGGTCACAACTGGTTGAATAAATGAATGAGTGTATCACAAGGGAAGACAGGAAGATTGGGATGATCTGAAGGGGTCAGGATCTGCTGGTCCTCCCCACAGGTGATCATGGTGACAGGTGACCACCCTATCACAGCCAAGGCCATTGCGGCCAGCGTGGGCATCATCTCGGAAGGCAGCGAGACAGTGGAGGACATTGCTGCTCGCCTCCGCGTGCCTGTGGATCAGGTTAATCGGAAGTAAGCCACATTCAGCCCTCCCCATGGTTCTTTCCATACCCTGTGTAGACTTAGGCCCACAATGCCCTCCCATCTTCCTCCCCAGGGATGCCCGTGCCTGTGTGATCAATGGCATGCAGCTGAAGGACATGGACCCATCAGAGCTGGTCGAGGTGCTGCGCACTCACCCTGAGATGGTGTTTGCTCGCACCAGTCCCCAGCAGAAGCTGGTGATTGTGGAGAGCTGCCAGCGCCTGGTGCGAACCTGCTGTTGAAGGTGGGCAGATGGATTGTACTGGCCCTGGGATGGCTTTTCACTGACCACCTGCCCATTCCCTGCAGGGTGCAATCGTGGCTGTGACAGGGGATGGTGTGAATGACTCCCCAGCCCTGAAGAAGGCAGACATTGGTGTGGCCATGGGCATTGCTGGCTCTGATGCTGCCAAAAATGCAGCGGACATGATCCTTCTGGATGACAACTTTGCCTCCATTGTGACAGGCGTGGAGCAGGGTCCGAGCTGGGTCAGAAACAAGGGCAGACAGTGTGGGCACAGGAGGAAGTGGGTTGTGTGGAGGCTGAGGTGTCTGCTCTACTCCCATAGGCCGACTGATCTTTGACAACCTGAAGAAGTCCATCGCCTACACGTTGACCAAGAACATTCCTGAACTGACGCCATATCTCATTTACATCACTGTCAGTGTGCCCTTGCCCCTGGGATGTATCACCATCCTCTTCATAGAACTTTGCACTGACATTGTGAGTCCACAGCCCCGATGCCCCCATCCACACATGCCATGGGTAGGCGGGATGGACATAGATCACCATGGACACTCTTGGGCACAGATCAACACAGATAAGGTGGACATACAAGAGCCAGATGTGGAGACACAGGCAGGAAGGCAGGCAGGCAGATAGACACAGAATTATGGACATGGATGGACACAAAGGTGAGCATTTAAGCAGGCATGGCCGAAACCTGTGGGCACACATGGACTCATACCAAAGCTCAGATAAATGAAGGTATTAACAGACATAGATGTCTGACTAAAATTGGATCACAGACAGACAGCTCTCAACAGGTATGGATAAAAACTACCATCAGATAGAGGTGGCCGCGGATACAGCCACAAATGTAGCCAGATGCTGGCCATGCTGGCTTGTTCAGGCAACAACTTACATAGTGTAAGTGTAAGTGTAGTCCTGGCTGGGCATGCATTCATGTACTTAGTTTTGTCCTCATAACAACTCTATGACATGGGTTTTATTTATCACCCTCATTTTACCAATGAGCTCATTGAGGCAAATGTAGGTTGAGTAGTTTGCCCCAGGTCACAAAGCTAGTAAGTGACACAGATGGGATTTGAGGCCAGGTAGTCAGGTGCTCCAAAAGCTGTTTTTTTAAAAATTTTATTTTATTTATTATTTTTAGAGAGAGAGGAAGGGAGAGAGGCAGAGGGGGAGAGACACCAATGCCTGGCTGCCCTTTACCTGCCTCCAGCCATGGACCCAGCTGGAGGCCCGGCCTCCAACCTGGCCATGCGCCCTGGCTGGGAATCAAATCTGTGATCCCTGGGTTTGCAGGCCAGCACCAATCCACCAAGCCACACTAGCTAGGGCCAGAAGCTGTGTTCTTGATCGTTACATTCTACTGCCATTCTATACTCACACACACAATGGGGTGGGGTTTGGGAGGAGAATACAGAAGGACAGAATGGATACAGAGAAATAGAGATAGTGACAGACTTAGAGGCAGAGACACAGTAACAGAAATAGAGACCAGAGGCAGGGCAAAGCCACAAAGAGAGAGAAAGGGGGGCCAAAACCAGAGTACCTCAGAACAGATACAGAAGAGGAAGATGCAGCAGTAAGGTAGGAGACAGAGAAAGGGAGAGAACATGTAATTGTGTAAATACAGATGTTCTGATGGAGCTGGACACCAGGACAGATGTGGACACAGACCTGGAATAAACATGCTAACACTCTTGATAGTGGCCATCTGGACCTAGGCTGACCAGGCAGGTGTGGTCACTGCTGGTCCTGTCTCCTGACTTCAGTTCTATCCCTGCCCATAAGCAGTGGGAGGAGTGCTCCAGAGAGTAGGGGACAGGGGCTCAGGCAAACTCTTAACCCAGGTTCCTTTTGCTCCCGGAAGTTCCCATCCGTGTCCCTGGCATATGAGAAGGCTGAGAGTGACATCATGCATCTGCGTCCTCGGAACCCAAAGCGTGACCGATTGGTCAACGAGCCCCTGGCTGCCTACTCCTACTTCCAGATTGGTGAGTGCCCGTGGGGCTGGGAGGCCTGAGCTCTCCTGCAGGGCTGCCTTGCGGTCTCTAACTGTGGCTCTGGCTTGTCCTGGATCTTGATCTCTGTATTAGATCCTGGGTCTCTGGCTGTCTGAGTCCCTATCTGCATATAACGGTATCTATGGTCCCTTCTCTGTCTCTGGCCCTGTTCTTTGTGGTCCTGTCTCTGGGTACTTGCCTTCTTCTTTTTTTTTTTTTTTTGAGTTCTCTGGGTGTCTGTCACTCTCTGTGCCCTTCTCTCTCTTGGGATATCCTTGTCTCTGTGTCTCCATATCTGTCACTGCCTATGCTCCTGTCATACTCATGTTACTGTTTGTCCCTGTTTCTGTGTATGTCCCTGACTCTGTGTATCTGTCCCTATCTTTCCATGTCCCTGTCTCTCTCTGTGTCTCTGTTTATCATCTCCCTGCCTCCCCCAGGTGCCATCCAGTCATTTGCTGGCTTCACTGACTACTTCACGGCCATGGCCCAGGAGGGCTGGTTCCCGCTGCTGTGTGTGGGCCTGCGGCCACAGTGGGAGAACCACCACCTACAAGATCTGCAGGACAGCTATGGCCAGGAGTGGGTGAGTCCCATGGCTCCCTTATTACCAGTGCCACCTATCTACTGTGTGTGGTGCATGTACAACAGAGCTTAGCCAGAAAATCCCAGACACCTAGACTCTGCCAGTTCTGGGGTAAAGGGCCTTTCCTATTACTATATCGAGCTTCAAGCTCCTGCTTCTGATAATCCAGCTGCAGATGGGTCCTCTCCCTGCCCTGAGAGTTAACACATTATCTCAGGTGTAAAACTAGGCCCCTCTTCTATTGTTTTCTCTGTATCATTAACGTTCAGTATACAAACATGCTGACTTTAGTGAAGGTTTGAAGCAAAAAGAGGGCAGGCCTGGTTGGTAGGTGTGTTTAGCTTGCGCTATAGTTACAGATCCCCTTGGAGCCAGACTGCCCTGGATTCATGGTACACTACTGTTCCTAACTGCTGTGTAACACTGGGCAAGTTGTTTTGCCTCACTGTGCCTCAGTTTTCTCACCTCTAAAGTGGAAAGGACACTGCTAGTTACCTCAGTGATGATCAGTGTAACCCCCAGACCAGCAGCATGAGCATCACATGGGAACTTATTTGAAATGCAAATTCTCAGTCCCCACCCCAAACCTTTGGGGCCAAAAACTCTGGGGGTGGAGCCTGGAATCTGTGTTTTAACCAGCCCTTCTAGAGTTCTGATGTACATTTCACTTGTTTGGATACCATCAATCTACCTCACGGGAATATTGGATTAAATGAGATAATACATGTTAAACACTTGGTATGTGGTGAATAGGAAGTGTTCCCTGCACAATTAGCTGGTATTAAAACATTATCTTTCAATTCCCAGCCAAGGCACATAACCAGGTTGCAAGCCAGGTCTGTAGCTGGAGGCAGGTGGAAGACAACCATACATTGATGTCTCCCTCTGAAAATAATAAAATCTTTTAAAAAGCTATATTGAAGAAATGGACTTCATAGTGACTGCCACCTTTAGTGTTCTGTTCCCCATGGGCCCACCTGGTTCACTTCATTTATTTTTGCCATCTGGGCCCTGAAGTCACTGGACTTTGCAAATCCTGCAATTGGGAGTCCAACTCCTTCTTCCCAGGTCTTTTTTTTTTTTTTGCATGCCCAGGAAATTCTACTTCTGTTCTTTTCTTATGAAAGCAATTGGCTGGACAGGTGATCCACCTACCCACTGACATCCAAACTCTGCTAGCCCAAGGTTTCTGGCCACACTGCAGGGTCCTGAAAACCTGGTGGAACCTGCCGCTCTCCTTTTCCCTAGCCTAGACTCGGATGCAGGGGAAAGAGCTTTTAAGGGTTCCTAGCCTCAGGTTCTAAGTGCCTAGCTGGCTGCAGAGGCTCTCCATCTGGGTTCAGGCTGCTTTTGTTCTTCCCCATTCACAGACGTTTGGGCAGCGCCTGTATCAGCAGTACACCTGCTACACCGTGTTCTTCATCAGCATTGAGATGTGCCAGATTGCTGACGTTCTCATTCGCAAGACACGCCGCCTCTCTGCCTTCCAGCAGGGCTTCTTCAGGTGTCCAGCTGGCCCCAGCCCTGCCCTCAAGCCCTAGTCCCAACTCCCATCAGGGCTTACTGAAGCCATCAAGGCCAGTACTGAATAAGCAGATGTGCTGGTACCAGGTGCTAACATTCCTTATGGAGAGCTGGTCAGTATCTCCCACCACAAGCCTCTCAACTGGCCCTTCCATGTTTCATCAGCTAATGGGGTGATGCTGACAGGCAAGCATCTACTGTTGCCGAGGTGCAGGCCACTCTGGTTTCAATGGTTAGAACATCCTCCTGCTGCTAATGACATCTGACCTCCCCTGACCCAGTCCCTTATCTCCATCTGGCCCTCAATTTCTGATGGTTGTCTTTGTCCTGAGCTTGGCAGTCTCAGCCTGTTCCACTGTCCCACTTGCAGGAACAAGATACTTGTGATTGCCATCGTGTTTCAGATCTGCGTTGGCTGCTTCCTGTGCTACTGCCCGGGAATGCCCAACATCTTCAACTTCATGCCCATTCGGTGAGGGGTCATGGGGTATAAGTAGAGGACTGGGCATGCGGGACACAGTCCTGGGGGTGGCCTTCAGCGTGCCATCTCCTGTGCCTTCAGGTTCCAGTGGTGGCTGGTCCCAATGCCCTTTGGCCTCCTCATCTTTGTCTATGACGAACTTCGGAAACTTGGAGTTCGCTGTTGCCCAGGAAGTAAGTGTGGAAACTGGGGACCTGAAATGTGTTCAGAGAAGCTGTCCCTGACATTCAATCTTCAACTCCTGACCTCCAAATAAAACTCCCATAACCTCTGAGCCCCTTGGCCCCATGTCCTGACCATCATCCCCTCAGCACAAGTCTTTGCTTTCTTTTTCCCAGGCTGGTGGGACAAGGAACTCTACTATTAGAGGGACAGCTGCCTTTAAGTCATTCCTGACTCCACCACAGCCAAGTGGCGTGAAGACTCATGGGACTGTCTGGACCAAAATTTCTGAGCAATCAAGAGTCCTAGCCTGACCTGCACCTGTTTCTGTAGTCTGTGGCACCCCAACCTTGGAGGGACCCTCTCTACTCCCCTTTCCCATACAGAAGGAGCCTAACTTCCTGGAGAAGCAGCTCCTAAACCCAGCACTCTGAGCTGACCTGGGAAAGCCCCCACCAGAGGGGGGATTTTGGTGGGGAACAGGAGCTAGCGGCTCCTGTGAGGTGGGGTACCTTGGGGTTTTTCTTTAAAACATCCTTGTGTCTGCATTATAGTAATAAACCGGCTCAGTGACAGCTTTTTAATTTGGTGCGGCACCATCTTAAGTGGTTTTCATGAGCCCCTTTGATCACACAATTCTCCAACTTAGGGGCTACTACTTGTCTAGGGCCTTATCCCCAGTTCCTAAAATACAGCCTGGTACATAGTAGGTACTCAATAACCTTTCCTTGGAGGAATGAATTCCCATTTCTTTACCTAGGTTATAGGGTTGAAAGGCAGGATGGATGTGACCACAGGCATCCTCCAGAGCACTGCTCTCCACCACTCCACTAACCTGAACACGGCCTCTGGGCTCTACTCCGGCTTGGTACCCATTCTCCCGCTGGGGAATTTCCTTGACATGTGGTGTCAAAGTCTTTTTCACCTCAGGCAGCCCCCACCTTCTGTGCTTCACAGGTGTCTCCATTCTGAGTCCCTTTGTTCACTCCTTTGTGCAGCAATGGAATCCCAACTAACTTCTGGAGGTTAAGCTCACAGGCTCTTCCTTACACGCTCTCACATGAAAAGTTAAGCTGTTAATTGTTATCCCTCAGCCTCCTACCAGCCATACCGTTTCCTGGTCTCCTTTCTTGCCTCTCTTCCATTTTCTTTAATGAGTCTCTCTGGCTGGGCCTCTGGTTTCTCCCTCCTCTTCACCAGAGTACCCCTTGCCCCCATCTCAGTTTTGTTCTTGCAGTGACACCTACACCTGTCTCCAGCCTCCCCAAGCATGTCCAAGGGCACCCACGCTGGTCTCTGCATCACCGTCCAAACCTGCTCCCAGCCACTGTCGCATCAGTGGGCTTCTTCTCCCTGGAAAATATGATGAGTCCTCAGGGCCCTTCACTCCTTCCTCATCTGCCATCTCCCCAATTCCCCACCTCATGGGGAAAATGTACACAGCCTTTAGGTCACCACCACCTCTCATCTGCTTATAGCCATCCTCCTCCTACTTCTGTTATCCCTATCCTGGTCCAGTGCTTGTCTTCCAACCTCAGTTTCCCCATCCATAGTGGCCACAGAGATCTTCCTCAGAGCCAAATCTGACCCTGTCTTCCCCACACCTCAGACTTCATGGCTTCCCACTGCCCCTGGTCAACTCCTCACCCAACCCTCAGAGCTTTTTGGGATTCAGCCCCTGCTGGCTTCTGTCTCACAAGTTCTCTTGAACTTGTTCCAATCAGTTGTTTTGCTGGAAAGGAAAGGCCTTGGCAACCACTTTTCTCCTCTTTGACCACTAACTCATCTTTCAGTTCTTAGCTTATACATTTCTTTTCAAGGGGGCCCGGGCTGCCCCCCAGTCTGTGTCAGCTGGCCCCTCTGGGCCACCACAGGCCCATGTTATACCATCACAGTCCTAATCAATGCAGTTTAGCTCACCAGTCCTACCACTCCAACCAGGCTTCACCCGTCACAGCCCTGATCCCTCTGGCCTGTGCTCCTCCCAACACCCAACCTCAGCCCCAACCACTCTTGGTCTGCCTGTATTCAATGAAAGCTGGGATTAGTTTAGACAGGCTAGCTGGCCACTAGCATGTGGCCTGGGTCAGAGTTTCTGCCCAGCAAATAGTTGAATAATTTCTGCAAACTTCACTTGTTCCGATATGAGTCAAGAGCTAGGTGGTGCACGCAGTGGAAGTATGGGAGAAAGTATCTCCATTACATATCCCCTGTAATCCCCTTTTCAAGTCAGTCAGGATGATCAATCAATCACTTCCCTGCTCCTCTCCCAAGACACCTCTGAACCCTGTCTTGAGAATGGATAAGGAGAGGATGGAGCTAGATGGTGGTTCTGTTCCCTCTGAAAACACCAAGACTGTCATAGAGCTGAACAGAGCTGTGTATGGTGCTTTCCTAGGCTCAGGGTTAAATTAAATTATGACAAGACCTCCAGTCTGACAGAGTGAGGCAGGGGTGACTGCCCTATCCCACACCCTGGGGGATACAACTGGGAATACCAGGGCTGGGGATTCACTTTCTGGGTGGGCAGGATGTGCATTAGGGTAGAGCTTAAACATGACATTCATAGTCCTGCTTCTGACTTCCCTCTCAGGGAGGGGGAGGAATTGGGGCAGGGAGCTGACTCCACTGGACCAAGGGAGGGTTGGGATTGGGAGGGTGGCATCCAGGACAATATCTGAACTGAGGGGCTCAAATGCTCTATTTGGCTGCAGCTATCTCTGAACTCCACCCTAAGAATTCTTAAGCCAAGATTTGATCTGAGGGTCATAGAACTGAGTCACAGTACAGAGGAGCTCAGAATTACAGACGTCTGTCCCAAGGGCCCAGTGTGCAATAGGGAAGGGGCCCTAGATGGTTTAAGGAGGGCGAATTAGTAAGATGGGGGTTTCAGCTAGATTCCCTTGGCTGCCATATAAAGGGTGGATCAAAGGAGATTAGGACCAGGTGTCTAGGAGTTGCCAGCCAGGAAAGGGTCTGTGTGGGAGAGGGCCAGGTTAAGGCTGTGAGAAGTCCCCAGGGACCCTCTCTTGGATTCTAGCTCCCCTCTTTCACCTGTTCTCTGATTTGCCACTGCTCAGAGATGATATACTTTAAGCCCTCAGTCTACCCAGGGCAAAAAAGGAGCTGACAAACTGCTCCAGGAACTCCAGGAACACAGAACAAATCCAGGCCAGCTAGTTTCCTAGCCTGTCTACCTGGCTCCAAAGCCAGAACAAGGGCCTCTGGGATACAGTTGAGCATGGTACTGGTAGACCGTTCCAGTGAGAAATGTACGTGGAAACAATTTTCCAAATACTGTTTTTACTTCACTAAAACCCGGAGACACGGGAAAGGTACGTGAACGCCTGGAACACCAAGCTTAGGAGTGCACGTTGACAACTGCGACATACAAGGCAAGGGTGCTGAGGGCCAGCAGCCCTGTCACTACTGCTCGGGCCAGAAGTGCTGTCCAGCTGCCCAGAGAACAAAGGTGAACGAAGGTCCTGTGGGGAAATATAACAATGAAAGAAGGAAAATGGATAACCCATCCCCATTTGGGCCCAGCCTTGTACCCCACCGAGCTCACTCCATGACAAAGGCCTTATAGACACTGAGGAACATCAGCAGGAGGACAGCCGGCCGGAAAGTGTGGTACAGGTCGTAGCGTGTTATCATCCACACCTGGGCAGACGCGACAATGTAATGGACCTGAAGGGAGGCAGGAAGTCAGGGCCAGGCCTTGAGCAGGAGCACTGCCCCCAGCAAAACGTTGTGTATGGGAGAGTGGGACTGCGTACCAGACTGATGTTGGAGTCAATGCTCATCTGGATGTATTTCCAGTCAAACTCAATGCCCCGGGCTCCAACCCAGAGGGGAATGCAACTGAAGAAGGCAAACAGAAGGATTCTCCAGTATCCAGAAACCCTCAGCACCCTGAATCTGAGCCCCCACCCGACAGAACCTCCCTGAAACCCAGGGGTCCCTTCTCAGGAATCTGGGCTCCAGGCTGCCGCACACACCGGGACATAATGAGCTCTGCGGTGGCCCAGCCCAGGGCAGCAACCATGATTTTGTACTCCCCTTTGCCGGCATTCCGGGACATGACAAGGTTTAGGCCTACTAGGTCTGCCACATCCACGCTGGCCTTCATGAACTCCTGTGGGTCAGGATGAGGCTTGAATAAACACATGTGCCAGGGGGCCTCATTTCTGCACTTCCTCCCCCCTCCCTGTCTCACTCACCCCAATGAAGTCATAGATGCCACCTTCCCAGGTGGGAAAGAAAGTGGCCAGGAACAACATCTGAGAACAGAAAACAGAGGTCAGCTCAAGGTGAGGGGGAAAAACCATGTGGGAAGTTACTGTGTACATGGTTCTAGGGTTCCCATGCGGACAGGGAACACCAGATGGCATGGCAAGGCTATAGGACCAGGGGAGAAGAAGGGTGGCGGCCTGGAAGGTTTTCTATGGGGATCACAGGGGACCAGGGTCAGACCTGGAGGTGCCTGGGCATTGGCAGCACAGTGTGGTGGTTAGTGGTTCTTAACCCTACAAAACCTCTCTCAATTATACAACTGAGTTTTCTCAATTTTACGAAACAAGCTATGTAAAAGTTACTTGGACTCCCCACCCCCCACCCCCCCAGGTTCCACCGTCCCAAAGTCCATCTTCTCGCTGTAGCGCTGAGGACCATCCCACCCACCAGGATTGGAGCAGGGTGGAGTCCTGGGTCTGGCAAGCCTAGGGGCCAGACGCGCGGCTCCAGGCGCCCTCACCTTGCACAGCTGCACGAAGAGGTAGGTGACGCCAGCCTGGACGCACTTCCAGAAGGCATTGTACTCCGACCTGCAGGAGCGGGCGGTGAGGGCTGGTCCCTGCCCGCGCCCCCCGCCCCGCCGCCGCCCCGCACTCACAGGCCGCTGCACTTGTAGGTGATGAAGTAGGGGAAGTAAGCCAGCGCGAAGCAGTTCCCAAAGTGAAACAAGGTCATGGCGCCGCCGCGGGCTCGGCGGAGCACAGGTGCCCACCTCGCCCACCTGGCGCCGCTGCTCGCACCTGGTGCCTCGGCCTCCGCCGCGCCCGCGCGGCCTTCTGGGAGCGGAGTCCACGGCGCCGGCGCGTGACGTCACGGGCTCCGCCAAGGCGCGGAGCGCGGCCGGCAGCCTGCGTCCGCCGGTGCCCCGGCGGGGATTTGGGGCGAAGCCCCGGCGTTCGGCGGACTACTGGCGCTGGAGGAAAAGCGCTCTGACCCCCGCGGTGAACGGCGCAGAAATATGGGGCGCAGCTGTGAGCACTCTGTTTTTATTTCGCTGGTGGCCCAGTGGCGTGGACCCCTTGCCCAGGTCGCTCTCCTTCCCCGGGGAGCCAAGGGCGGGAACGGGAGGTAGGGTAGAGGTTCTGGACCGGGAGCACGGGGAAACATGGGAGGGGCTGTCCTACTTCACTTGTCTCGGCTAAACATGTAACAGAGGAGGTCCACCACCCGGTAACTGTAGCCGTATTCGTTGTCGTACCTGGGGACGGGGGCGGGGGGTCAGGGGATGCCTCCCCATGACCCCCAGTCTCCCCCTGTTCTCTGACCCCTCCCCCTTACCATGAAATTAGTTTCACAAAGTTGTCGTTGAGCGAGATGCTGGCTTTAGCATCGAAGATGGACGAGTGGGTATCACCGACAAAGTCCGTAGAGACAACCTGGGTGTAAGAATTGGAGGTAAGTGTGGGTCGCAGAGCAAGGACCTGGGCAGCCCAAGTTGTGGCTCAAGCATGTTGGCTATCCATTCATCTACAGTATTTGATGCACTGTGTACAGGCTCTGCATACAAAACACCCTGGTGCTGCACCAATAAATACCATTTCCCAGGACTAACGCAGACACTGGGATGGGGCTGGCAACAAGGCCCCTGAGTGGCTAGGCTGGGAGGGTCTGCCAGCTCAGATCCTCAACAGCATTTGAGGTAGAAGGACTTGCAGCAGAGGCTTTGAGGGTTTTGGCCCCAGGGTGATAGAAGGCCACGGGAAGGTTTTCAGCAGTGAGGGATGATGTGATTTTGTTTTGTTTTGTTTTTTAAAAACTTTTTTTAAAAGTTAAATTTTTTTTTTTTTTATTTTTAGAGAGAGGGGAAGGGAGAGAGGGGGAGAGACATCACTGTATGGTTGCCTTTCACCTGCCTCCAGCTGGGGACCTGACTGGAGACCTGGCTTACAACTTGGTTATGTGTCCTGGCTGGGAATCGAACCAATGACCCTTGGGTTTGAAGGCTGGCACCTTACCCCTATGCCACCAGCCAGGGCCAGGGAGGATATAATTTTGATTGAGTTAAAACAAGAGGTCTTGGTGGCTGTGTGAGGGTGGACCTGTGGGAGCTAAAACAAGGAGACAGCACCAGAGATGGTGCTATCAGGAGCAAAAGGACAGTGACATCTGTTCCTCATGGGGAAAGCACCTGCCCATGGACTGCTCTGAGCAGGTGTTGAAAAATGGGATCTTTAGTTTTGTTCATGAAACATGTATTGAGCACCTTTTATGTGCCAGGCCCTGGGAAGATGGCTAGGGCTAGGGAAGTGAAGAGATAGCCCCCACATCCTTGCCTTCTTGGAATGAAAGTGTTGGCAGGATCAACAATGACTAGGACATGAAATTTCAAGTGAGGAAAAGGGCCATGAAAAGAACATCTTGCTGAGGAGGGAGACTGAAGTGAAGTCTTGAGAGAGTGGAGACAGATATATGGCCACTTGGTGTCAAAGTTTTCCAAATCAAAGGAGCAGCACGTGCAGAGAGTCTGAGGCATAGAGATGTGACCTTCCTAGCCCTGCAGTTCCTATTTTGATACATTATGAGCAGCTCCTTGGCAAGTGGGGGGTTATGCTTGCACCTCATAGGGCTTCTCCCAGGGTCTCCTCAGTCCCTACCTCATCCTCGGTGTAGGCAAGGATGCCATCCATGGGCCCGTTGGCTGCTGCTTTTATGGCATCTTTGATGGCTGAGTATGGGGTAGGCCGGGCCAGGCGGCAGGTCAAGTCCACGACAGATACATCTGGCGTTGGCACCCGGAATGCCATTCCTGTCAGCTTCCTGGATAATCCCACATTGGGGTGGGAGTCAAACCCAGGGACTTCTCCATGTATTTCCCCTCACCTCCACCTTTTTTCCCTTATGAGGTATTGCTCCCCCCCCCCCACCCCACCCCCACCCCCACCCCGCCTCCCTGGTTGCAGCTTCCTGCCCTCGTACCCTTTGAGGTCTGGTATGACTTTGCCTACAGCCTTGGCAGCCCCTGTAGAGGCTGGGATGATATTCTGGTGGGCTCCCCGGCCATCTCGCCAGGCCTTCTTTGATGGCCCGTCCACTGTCTTCTGGGTGGCCGTGTAGGAATGAACTGTGGTCTTGGGGAAGAAGGGAACCGAGGTGAGGCCTTCCTGCTCCTAAGCTCCCATACCCCTTTTTTCCAGGCCTGGAGTAATGAACCAGGGGCCACCACCACAGACCACAAGAGGGACACCTGCAGGCTAGGGTTCAGCCTTGCCTGAGAGTTACAGTGTTTTAAGAGACTTTACCACTGGCAGGCCTTTCCTCTTGAAACCTGTCTCCTTCTGTTAACTTCACATACTAAGCAAATCCTAAAAGGAAGAGGTAGAGTTTCCCTGCCATCCACCCCTCCCCAGCCCTGTCCCCAACTCACCATCAGTCCTTCCACAATCCCAAACTGCTCATGAATAACCTTGGCGAGAGGGGCCAGGCAGTTGGTGGTGCAGGATGCATTGCTGAAACAGCCCATTGTGCAAGGGTACTGTGAGGTGAGGGTCGGAGCGGCCCTGCCCCCTTATCTCCCTGTGGGGACATGCTCATAGGGTCAGTTTTCTGGAAAGTCAGGTTGGGGAGGAGGGGGATCATTGGGGATGCCTTTGGACTGAAGGAGGCACCAGAGGTGCAGGTGGGGGATACTCCCCAAGCAAGTTCTCCAGAAGTCATTCATTTCTAACAGCTTTAGGGGAACATTAACATGATAAAGACTTTGTGGGGAAAAACAGATGGCTGTGAAAGAAGCACTGGTGAGGGTGGGGGTGGGGAGGCTGAGTCTGACCCCTCCTCATCGCAGGCTGGCATGTCCTCTGAGCACCACCCACTTCAGGATGTTGCTTCCCCTTACCTGACAATTTTCATGGAGCCAGGGTTATAGTCTTTTTCATTCACCCCCATGACAAACATGGGTGCATCTGGCGAAGGTGCACTGATGACCACACGTAAGGCACCTGCCTCGATGTGCTTCTAGGGAAGGAGGAAGGAGCACAGTGTCATGACTTCGTAAGGTGCTTTGAGTGTCATCCCCTGTTCCCCAGGCCATCCTTGGACACCTCTCCCCGACTTACGGAAGCTTCCTCTAAGGACAGGTACACGCCTGTTGACTCCACCACAAAGGGGCACCCGACAGACTTCCAGGGGATATCGATGGGCTGCTTGCTGTGGAGGGTGGCAGCACTGTGCGTGAGTCTCCCTTGCATGTCCCTTAGGGTCCACAGCCTTTGCGTTTCGAAGGCTGACCGGACACTTTCCCACCTGGCCTGCAGCCAGCTGCTCTCCCCACCCCACACGTACCTCGTTGTGCCAGATGGATTTGCCCCTGCTGGTCTTGCCTAGGTGTGTGTAAGCGCCCACCTCCTCTGCACAGGCCTCACTCATCCCCTGCTCTTAGGGGCCCATCCCTGATTACTCCCAACCAGGCCAGGCCCCTTCTCCATAGGCTGTCTAGAAGGTAGCCCCCAGGAGGGCGAGGCCTGCGCCATTGCGTCTGGTTCCTTGTCCTGGCAACCTCACTCTGGCCCTTCTTGCCTCTTGTTTTTACCACTCAGCTTCTATAATAGGGAACCAGGTAAGTGCCTGAAGACAGGCACTACAACCAGGGAGAGGGGTGGAACTGAAGCCTGAGACCATCCTGGGGTCAGCAGTGGTTAGCAGTTGACATCAGAAAGATAAGGACCCTTTTGGTTTCCTGTTTTATAACTTTACATTTTTACTTGATAGTTTATTAAATGTAGAGTTTACTATAAATGCATTATTTGCTTCGGGGTTTTTTTTTGTTTTTTTTTTTTTAAGATTTTATTTCATTATTTTTAGAAAGAGGGGAAGGGAGAGAGGCAGAGAGGGAGAGAGACACCAATGTATGGTTGCTTTTCACCTGCCTCCAGCCACAGATCTGACTGAAGACCTGGTTTGCAACCTTGTTATGTGCCCTGGGGAATCGAACCTGCGACCTTTGGGTTTGCAGGCCGGCGCCTTATCCACTGTGCTACCAGCCAAGGTGCTTTGGTAGTGTTTTGTTAGCATCTGTCTCATCTTCTAGACAACCCTGTGGCAACAGGGCTAGGTCTGCTTCCTTTGCCATTGAACCTGCTCCCCCCAGAAAGGTTCAGTCAGTGCTTATAGGGTTACTTTTTATTAGCCATCTTACACATGTTTACTCAACATCTACCATGTTCTTGTGTTCTAAGTGCTTCACCTTTACTCAGTCATTTAACACTCACAACCTGGGGTTAAATGCCTCATTGCAGTCTTAAGGGAAGCCAGGGCAGAGGTGAAGGGGTAGGAGGCAGAGCTGGCTGGGATTGGAGGCAGTCCGGCCCCAGGGTCTGGACTTGGCTGCAGGCCAGGATGCGTGATCGAATGATTAGCTTCCTCTCTCCCTGGACCACCGCACCTGGGTCTTCACTTTCCCAGGGCATTTGCTCATCATCTGGCTCCACTTGCTCTTCTCTGAGCTCCCCTCCCCCATTTCCTCCCTCCAAGTTGGGGATGGGGTACTCAATTCCTCTGCAGCAGTTGTTGAATTGGCACTCTGGGAGACCCCAGCCCCTTCCCTTATTCTGTCCAGGGGCCTGTTTGGAGGGTTCCATTCATTTATTCTTCAAGGTGGTACTGAATCTACCCAGAGCCAGAGCCTGCACCCTAGGTGCGAAAACAGCAGTGATGACACAGTTACAAGGCTCTTCCTGCAAAGAGGCTGCGGCCTTGTGGGAAAAGGCCTTCCCAATGCTCTCCACACACCTGTTAACTCCAGCTGTGCTACCACTGTGGATGTGGTGGATATGTTCATAATTCCTATCAGTTACATGACAAAACAGTTCAGGGAAGTTCAATTCCCTTGCCCAAGGTCACCTGACTAGAAAGGGTGGAGCAGGGTGAAGTACACACAAAAGCCAAGATCGCTTTTGTGCCTGGAGAACCCAGTGATGGGAAGTGGAGTGCAATGACCTGACAAGGCAGCACCCAAATGGAATGCACATTGAGGGGGAGAATGCTGCAAGTGGCAGGAATGACGGGGCCCAGATTGAGGGAAGAAAGGACATGGTGTATCTGAGTAATGACCTCTGTGCTGGAATTGTTTCTAGTATGATTTCAAACGTGGGTCAAGCAGGCTCTTCCGTTCTCTCTGATGCTCTGGTCCCCAACTTCATCCCCCTCTCACTCCCTGCACCCAGCCCTGACCACCTCTCCACAGGTCTTCCTTGCCTCGCTTTATCATTTGCCTCCCCAGCGAATGAAAGGAGAGGGGCTGGGTGGACCTGTGAGCGCGCAAGCCTATAAAATCCGGGCCAGCAGTGGCTAACGATTTACTTTAGAAATATATAATAGGTTTACAATTTCCCATTTAAAAAATTTTTTTTTTTTATATTTGTGAAATGTTTATATTTGAAGCCTATTAAACATCAAATACTGCTTTCAACTTAACGATTCTGGACATATTTTTAAACGAAGGAAGAAAATATCAGTGAGCGCTATGTGAAGCGGGGCCTAAGCTTTGCTTAAGTATAAGAGGAGCACCAAGAGGTCGATGGCCAGCGTGGCTGAGGTAATGAGGAGGCTAAGGCCATAGGGCTCGTAGTATTCGTGGGGCCCTGTCAGAAGCGGGGATTTTATTTGTGGGATGATGGGAGAGTTAAAGTAAGGGAGTAACCGGTCCAGTTGACTTTAAAAAGGCCTCCTTGTCTGCTGTGTAGGAACTAAGAAGTGGTTGGCCGGATGGCAGTGCTGTTCCCTGGGAAGGGAGGTCAATGGGTTTGGGTGTTGAAGGTGATTCAAGAGGTGAGTTTTTGACACGAACTGATTTGCATGTGAGAAAACGTGCAAATGCACATTAAATAAAAAATAATTCTTGAGTACCGAGGGGCATATTTCCATCGGCCATTTTAGTGCTCAGGGACTTCTCTGAAACCCCCTTCCCAAACCAGTACCAAGAGGCATGAGCACACACAAGCTGGGGGATTTTGAACCCCTGTGAGAGGCTGGAAGGCCAGTCTTTACATCCCTGTTATTAATATGTTGCAGGTGTGCCTCTGACTGCTGCCCTTACCACTGGAAGACACTGATCTCCTGGTTATCCACGACCAGCTGTCCGTTCTTGTATTCCACAGTCCCCTTGTATCGGCCATGGGTGGAGTCATACTTAAACATGTACACCTGTGGGAGACAGAACGGCTCCTAGTCTTGGGGTGGAGGGTTGGGGCAGTGAGAATCCTTGAGGTGAAGCCTTGGTGAGGGTTCCACATAGCAGCGAGGAGCCTTCCAGGGAGCTCCCGTGAGCCCTGTCCCCACCCCAGGCCCACCGTCTGCCTGCCGCTCACCATGTACTCTGGGTCAATGAATGGGTCATTCACGGCCACCACCTTAACGCCTTTCTCCATGCAAGCACGCAGCACCAGGCGACCGATGCGTCCAAACCTGTCCAGGAACAAGTGTGGTGGGATTGTCTTCAGAATCCTTGGCCAGCAAGCAGAGGAGGGACAGGAGAGAAGTGGGTACCAGGAGGCTCCTTCAGGGAACTAACTAGGTGGGAGTCAAATCTGGGGAAAAAGACAGCCCGTCCTACGCGAGCCACCATCACCTTGCTCCGATGACCTCACCAGCCTCTTAACTGATTTACTTGCTTCCTCACCCATCCATCCTCCGCTCCATTCCTAACCATGTAGCTGGATGGACCTTGTAGAACTTTAGGTTAGATTATGTCTCTTGGCCTGAAAACTTCCAACTCTATCAAAAAAAACAGATCCAAACTCCTAACCATGGCCTACGAGGCCCCTGTCTGCCTTCCACTGCACTCCTTCCTTTTTTCCCGCTTGCTGCACACGAGCACACTGAATTCCTACCTGTCCTTTGCACACTGAGCTGCCACTGCTGCCCCAGAGCCATCGCTTGCTTCACAGCTGTGACTCAGGCCTCACTCCAGTGTCATCTCCCAGAGGTCTTCCCTGGCCCCCCAGCTAACACTGGCCTCTCCAGTCTTACTGGACTCCATACAGTTCATACATCTTCAAAGCAAATGTTCCTCACGAGGATATGGGCTTTGTGAGGGGGCGGAGCCCTGCCTACCTTTTCTCTTTCTCCAGGGTGGACAGAAAGAAAGCACTGATGGTAAGAAATGTGGTGGCCCCTTCTACTAGTGACCAGAGGAGAGCCTGGGCCCTAAGGCTTCAGGAAGGGATCAGGGGCTGGGGCCGACTCACCCATTGATGCCAACAGTGAGATCCCGAACCACAGGAACCTTCTTAGGTGGAGGAGGTGGGACTTCCTCCTTGATAGGCTGCGGCTGTGGCTGTGCCTCAATTTTGGGCTCCAGCCGGGGTGGTGCTCGGGTCCCTGTCAGGGGGTGGGGGTGGCAATGAACTGCATGCACCATTACAGTGAGAGAGAAGGAACCATTTTTGCCACCCAGAACCTGTTGCTGTATTCTGGCCCCTGGTGGCCAAACACTAGCCCAGTGTTTCCCAAACCTACCTGATCCACAGAATGAGCATGGGTTTGCTTTAAAGTATCAATACCAGGGCCCCTTCCCTGGAGATTCTAATTTAGTGGGTATGATGTATATCTAACAGTTGATTAGGTGACACTCTGTGATTCAGTTTCCTTCTCTCTAAAATGGGGATAATAGTATTCTCAGTGTCATTGTGAGGATTAAATGAGGTAATATATGTACTGTTTATGACAAGATTCTGGGAGCATTCATATTGTACATTAGTGTTTGTTCAGATAGTTTGTTGAATGATCTGATAATTCATGTAGCCCAGTGGTCTCCAGACTATTCTGATAAGCATCATCCTGGAAGCCTCTGCTAGGGAACTAGATCTGAGGCCCAAGTGTTTTTTTTTTTTAAGATTTTATTATTTCCAGAGAGAGCGGATGGGGGAGGGAGGGAGGGAGGGAGGGAGGGAGAGAGAGAGAGAGAGAGAGAGAGAGAGAGAGAGAGAGAGAGAGAGAGAGAGAGAGAAAGAGAAAGAGAAAGAGAAAGAGAAAGAGAGAAAGAGAGAGAGAAAGAATAGAGAGAATAGAATCAATGTATGGTTGCCTCTCACCTGGCTTGCAACCTGGTTATGTGCCCTGGCTGGGAAATTGAACCAGCGACCTTTGGGTTCGCAGGCCGGTGCCTTATCCACTACCAGCCAGGGCTCCAAGAGTTTTTAACAAGCACGTAAGGTGATTCTTATTCTCTAAATATAGGTGTATCATAACATGATCAAATGGAGACTTTTATCAGCTTTCCCCTCTCTAAACACAACACTTCAGCGCCCATATTGCATATTAAAACACCTGTGCTTGTGAATGCGTGTTACCTGAGCTGTAGGTGAGGTCTTGAGACAAGGGGGGATGTGGAAACTGCAGTCAAGGGGTCTGCCTGACAGAGGGTTTCATACTGGAGGTCAGGCCTGGTTGTTAGTCCTGGATCAGCCACCTGGCATGTGTGGCCTTGGGTAAGTTAATGAACTTCTCTGGCTTGTTTCCTATCATCACATCTGATCCGCCACTTGGGGGCATTTGTGAAGACATCTCAGGGCCAAATAGGTGCTGATTTTAATAGAGGGGAGGGTTTGATATAAGCATCCATGAGGAAAGGGAGAAAGGAGCTGGAGACTGGAGGATGAAAGTGGGAGTTGGCGTTTGGCCCTAGGATCAAAAGCACCTGGGAGATGGTGGGGGTAGGAGCTGGGGGCCACCTGCCCTGTTGTCTTCCTGACCTCTCTGGGCTGCCACAGACTTTGTGGCCTGAGGCTGGACTGAACTATTAATGTTTATTGGTAGCAGAGACCCTGAAATTGTTGGTGACCTTAAGAATGTTTGCATTGCTTGCGGTTCTCTTTTTGCTGCAACAAGAGATTTCAGTCTGCATGAAGAGTAGAGATGAGTCCACTCTTTGACCTTTCAAAGAAAACTCAGGTGCTTCCCCCAACCCCTCCCCTTCCCAGCAAAAAGAGGTGGGGTACGTGGGGAAAGCTGCTTCGCTGGGAAGGAGGAAGCTGGAGGCACTTCATCGTTGAAGTATCGCCTGGTAGCTGAAAACAGGCAGCGGTGCGCGCTCCTAGTTACAATGATGCTTCCATTTCCTGGGATCCACCATGGGCTAGGTGCTGTGCTGAGCGCCATGTGCTTCCGCTCACAGCTTCCTGTCCCGCATCCACTACAAACCCATTTTACAGAGGGGAAACTGAGGCCTGAGGTCAGAACACTAATGAGCATGGAGGGGCTTCAAGGCACATAGCCTTTACCCTGGCAGCTGTACTTGGCAGAGTCTCTCCAATCCCTGAGCCGCACCTCAGCTCCCGCCCACGCCCACCCCTGTGGGGCGGAGCTTCCAGGCTGTCCCCGCCCCCCACTGTTGGGGAAGAGGGGTGCAGAAGGAAATGGGGGTTGCCCTCCCAAAGACCTGTGGTCAACCGGTTGGAGAGGGGGTGGGGTGGGGTGGGGTGGGTGTGTGTCCCCGGCTGGGTGAGGTAGAGCTGGCCAGTGGTTTCCGGCAGGGGCTCCACGAGTCCCAACTACTATTCTGGTGTGAGAGACCCTGGGAAGTGGTTTGCGCTCTGAAAAGTCTTAAATAAGCGCATGCTTGTCAGGTACTTGTCATAGCCCTGGCAGGTAGTAAGTGTCCTTGTTTCGTGCAATCCAGGGAGGGACTAAGCCCACCAACTCCCAGGACACTCTTCCGCCCTGGTCGACAGAAGCATCAATTTTATGAGAAACCCAGCTCCCGCCTCCGCCCTGCCGCCTACTCTGTCCTTGCGCGGTGCTGAAGTGCACACCCCACCCTCAAGGTGCGGGCTCCCGTCACTTCCACCTTCGCTACAGAAACCACTTGGCCAGCAAACACAGGGTGCCCCGACGGGGGTGGGGGCGCTGGAAGAGTGGAAGGAAAGCGGCTCCCGATGGAAGAACCCGTTGCGGAGCCCCGTGCTTCCTGTCCCCTCCCTCTCGGACTCCGGAGGAAGGAGGGGGCTCTAACGCTGAGCGTGCTGCTCCCTGACCCCCCCCTTCTTCCCGTCCCCCTCCTCCCTCACCGGGGCATGGCTGTCGCAGCAGCTGGACAACGGTCACATTGGTGAGGACGACGTCGCGTTTCGACATGGCCTCTTAAGGTTTCATTTCCTAGCCACCCCGGGACCCGCCGCGATGTTACCGCCACGGGACCCACCACGATGTTACTGCCACGAGGGGCGCCAAGGCACTAGCTTCCTGCCTTGATGTCACAGTCCAGTGACGTCACAGAGGTTGCATCGCAGGGGAGGCCTCTGCCGTCCGCTCACTGTGCACCCTCATTCCAAGGCCACAGCTGGTGTCCAGGATAGAGTCCAACTTTTTACTCTGGTCCTCAAAGACCCCTTGCCTCTCCCTAAGCACACCGGCTCAATGATGTTCCTTGACGGCACCCAGCCCCTAGTTGCCCTAACTGTTCCTTTGTTCCTGGAAGCCCTGCCAAGGCTTTCGCTCAGGTTCCCCTGAGCGAAAAGAGGTTCCCCTGACGCCCTAGCTAGATGAAGTTCTCTCCTTTCTCAGCCACTCCCTGCCATCATCCTCACCCCTCCAATGTATCAGGAACCCTTGTCTGACTCCTTATCCTGGGATATATGTGCCAATGGGCAAAATTTCTCCAGAGTTACACTATTATTTTTATTTTCCCTCGCAGCATATGTCTCTAAAAAGATATATATACTAAAACAAAAACAAAAACTAGTTGCTTGCTAGACCAAGCTCTGGGAGGGCAGAGTGCTTGTCTATAATCAGTTTTATATCCAGATCATTGACTAAAAGGTTTGGCACTTAAAATGTGCCCATTCAATAACTAATACCAGTATGAATAAATAAATGTTACCTCATCAGGTCTCTTCTGATTCCTACTTAATTTAAAAGATTTATTTATTTTTAGAGAGAGGGGAAGGGAGGGAGGGAAACATTAATGTATGGTTGCGTTTCACCTGCCTCCAGCCATGGATCTGGCTGGAGACCTGGTTTGCAACCTGGTTATGTGCCCTGGCTGGGAATTGAACCAGTGGCCTTTGGGTTCGCAGACCAGCGCCTTATCCACTGTGCTACCAGCCAGGGCTGATCCCCACTTTAAAAATAACCTCCAAGCCATATCCTCTCATAGAACCCCATTCTTGTGACTGCGTATAGTTTGTCATGATCTAGTTATGATTTACTTATTTGCTGTCTCTCCCACAGTTTTATTTACCACTGGACCTCCAGCACCTAGAACTGTGCCTGGCACAAAGCAAAGGTTGCAAAACATTTGAGGAGAAACAAGTGGACAGATGGCTCTGTTCCAATAAAGCACTGGGGGTGGGGGCTTGCTTTAACACCTGTGACTCAGAGGCACCTTTTTCTTGCAGGGCCAGTTGACACTCAGCTGTGACCAAGATTTGGGGGTGTGGGAGTTTGGGCCAGGAAGGAGTCACCATCTTAGAGAGAGGTGTGGAAGCCAGAAGGGCCGCAATGATATGACCTCTTCCCCAAACTCCCAGAATTCAGTAAGCACCTGTCATGGGACAGGGTGAGGGCGACACCTTCCTGCTTGGATGGCCTAGGGGAGGTGGCTCTGAAACTAAATTGGATGTACACAGAGATAGGGAGGTTTCAATCAACCAAGACCAAAAAAAAAAAAAAGTAATTAAAGGGGAGACAAATTTTACATGTATGACCAGGATCGGGGAAGACCACACAAATAAAACCAGGACTTAAAAGGGACTGGTTTTGTACAACTTTACAATAATACAGATGAAAAGCTTGATGAAATTTAAACATTTCTTAGAGAATATAAAGGATCAAAACTGGTACAAAAAGAAATGGCAACTCTGAGTAAGACAATAATATGAGACAAAGAGTTAAGATCTATCCTCTCAGGCTGATGCAGATCCTGATTTTTTAAAAAAGATTTTATTATTTTTCAGAGAGGGGAAGGGAGAGAGGCAGAGAGGGAGAGAAACATCAATGTATGGTTGCCTTTCACCTGCCTCCAGCTACAGACCTGGCTGGAGACCTGGCTTGCAACCTAGTTATGTTGCCCTGGCTGGGAATCGAACCCACAACCTTTGGGTTTGTAGGCTGGTGCCTTAACCACTAGATCCTGATTTTATGGTAAGATCTGCCAAAGCATCAGGAGCATGAATTTGCCAGTCCATAGGAAGCGCTGAGGATCCTAACCCAAGCTGGAAAGCCTGTGGCAGCTCCTGTGCAAAGAGGCTCTGGGTAGGGCAGGGGCTCAGGGGCCCCACGGGTTGGCAAGCACATAGTGTGGAACCTTCACGGCAAACTCCTGGGGAGTGTTTTTGGGGAGCTGTGATGGCTCAGTGGCTGAAAGCTCCCCAAGGAAAGCAGCAGAGCCACATTACCAAAACCAGCAAAGGATGGCAGACCAGTCTCACAGAAACAGATGTCAAAGCTCTGAACCTGACAATGGCTGGCCAATGGGAAGGGAGCACGGAGGAGGCAGATGGAGGCTGACAGATATGGTAGGATGGGGCAGAGAAGGGTGGAAGGAGAAATGAGAAATCCCACCTGTCAACCTCAGGGAGGATTTGGGTTCCAGCACTCCCCACCCAGCAATCTCCCTGCATGGGAACTCCCTCATTTAGGCACTGGACAGAGCAGAAAAGCCACACCTGAGGTTGCCCAGGGACTTGGCCTTGTCCCTGGAGTGTGAAACTGGGAAACACATTTGATGAGCTCAAGCATGGAGAGGTGGTACAATTAGTCACTCTCTTTGGACAGAGCCCAGAGAAGGCAGAAGCTCCTGGGTCTAGGGTGCATGGTTCTGGGTAGAGCCAAGTGTCCAGGATCTGGGTGAAATGCTGGGTCCTCCGAGGGGAGTGAGCCTTGTTGTCCTTGCTTGAGCAAAGCCTGAAAACACGTGCAGATTCTCACCACACCTGGGCACCCACACACATAACTCTGCCACCCCTACTTGCTCACACCCTGCACATTCCTTCCTGCCTGGCCTTCCCACTAGCAATCCCACCTCCACCCCTGCTCTCTGTCTCTTCCCTTGGCACCAAAACCCAAATATCTTTCTCCCCTGCATCCACCTGTACCCACCCACTGGCTCTTGTCCTTTTGGTCTGTGTCTCCCTCCAAACTAGCTCCTGATAGATATTAGGCCACAGATCTTCCACCCACCACCTGCCCTTCCTTCTGACGCCCCTCTTTACACCCGGGCCAAACTCTCAGCTGTTTCCCCCTCTAACCCATGCTGCCATGTCAACACCTGGGGTGTCAGGTTGGAACTTAGGAATCTCCGGGGGGAGGAGGTCAGGAAGAATGAAATGCTGGCCCCCAGCCCAGGTTTTGGTTCACAGAATCCTGCTGCTCTGGGTCTTCAGCTCCTCCCTATGTCTGCCTCAACCGGCTTTTCAGGAGATACTGCGTCCTGTTCCAGCTCATGGCAATCAGCCCCCTGCCCTTGCCCAAGGGCTGGGAGGCAGGAGGCTACGGCTCTGTAATGAGAATGTGATCCTTGCTTCAAAATCTGAAACTCTCCCCAAGGGACCCTAGGATGCTCTGGGGAGCCAGGCACCCTTCCCCCCAGCACCGTCTGAGACTCAGGCTCAGGCCTAGTCTCTCTTTCCTTGGCTTCTTTTAGTCCAGACATTTGTTTAACCTATAAGTATTTACTGAACTCCAGGCAGTGGTCTAGAAGTTGGGGATATAGCAGTAACCAACAGACAAAGGCCCTGTCCTCTAGATGCTTATACTCTGATAGGTGAAACAGACAATAAAAAAGGCAATTTTGGATTGTGGTGCTATAAAAACCAAAGGATAATATTACAGAGCGGAATTGGGGTTGGCCAGAGAAGGTTTTTTGAGAAGGTGACATTTGAGCCAAAAAACACAATGAGGAAACCTACCATGTGAAGTTCTGAGTTCTGCGTATCAGACTGAGGACAGCAAGTGCAAAGGTCATGAGGTAGGAATGAGCGTTGGTACATTTGAGGACCAGGGAGAAGCCCTATGTGACTGGAGCATTGTGTAGTTGGGGAGCACCAAGTACAATAAGGATAAGGTCTGATGATTCCCTCCCTTGACTGCACCTCCCGTAGTTCTAGAATCTGAGTTCGGGGAAGCTGGATCCTTAATCCCCTGAAAGGAGTGAAGATGCTGAGGAACCAGGGATGACGGTGGTGATTGGAGGTGGGGTTGGGAGAGGAGGCCTGGCTAGTGGGTGAAGAATGAAAAGAGGAGGTGGTTGGAAGGGCAGACATCTAGGCTCTGGGGTGGAGGGCCCGAGGTGGGCAAAGAGCAAAGATGCCATGTGAGTATTCTCCATTCATGACTCACCCCCTCTTCCTCCTCCTTTTCATTGCTCAATCCCAAATCTACCTGGGAAATACCTCCCTGACTGGGGACCAAGTCAGTGCCCCACGGGGGTAACTGAGTCATGAGGGGTGGAGAAGAAGGAGGGAGGCAGAGGATAAATAGCAGCCTGGCTTTGCTGGCTCCTCTCTGCATTCTCTCCACGCTTTCAACAACATGCATCTTGTCAGTTTGGTCAGTTCCTGCTCCCTCCTACTTCTACTGGGGGCCCTGCCGGGATGGGCAGCCACTAATGACCCCCTTGAGAAGGTCATTGATGGGATCAACCGAGGGCTGAGCAATGCAGAGAGAGAGGTGGGCAAGGCCCTGGAAGGAATCAATAATGGAATCACTCAAGCTGGAAGAGAAGTGGAGAAAGTTCTTCATGGACTTAGCAGCATGGGGAACCAGGCCGGCAAGGAGCTGGACAGGGGCGTCCAGGGGCTCAACCACGGCTTGGACAAGGTAGCCCATGGGATCAACAATGGCGCCGGACAAGCAGGAAAGGAAGCAGAGAAGTTTATCCATGGCGTGAACAATGCTGCTGGACAGGTTGGGAAGGAGGCAGACAAAGTGATTCAGGGGGTCCATCATGGGATTAACCAGGTGGGAAATGAGGCAGGAAGGTTTGGCCAGGGGCTCCACCATGCTGCAGGGCAGGCTGGGAATGAGGCAGGGAGGTTGGGTCATGGGCTCCACCACGGGATTGATGAGGCTTGGAAGGAAGCAGAGAAGTTTGGGCAAGGGGTCCACCATGCTGCGGGGCAGGCTGGGAATGAGGCAGGGAGGTTTGGCCAGGGGCTCCACCATGCTGCAGGGCAGGCTGGGAATGAGGCAGGGAGGTTTGGCCAGGGGCTCCACCATGCTGCAGGGCAGGCTGGGAATGAGGCAGGGAGGTTTGGCCAGGGGCTCCACCATGCTGCAGGGCAGGCTGGGAATGA